>JAUZSU010189202.1:0-12157 GCA_034780255.1 Parotocinclus maculicauda
CCGGAGTACCCGGAGTAAACCCACGCAGACACTGGGAGGACATGCAGACTCCACACAGAAAGGACCCAGGTCTCTCCCCCCTGGGATTGAACCCGGGACCTTCTTATTGTGAGGCAGCGGTGCTACCCACCGAGCCACCGTGCTGCCCGGTAATGCTAAGAGCAGCTAGCTAACCAGTTCTGAAGTTCTTAAAGGACCTCATCATGCTGTACCAGTTATTTAATATCAGATGGAAAAGCTTCATCATTCTGGAGCTCAGATGTGCAGTGTCACGTTCAAGATGGAATTCCACACCTAATCAATGAAGTGTTCGTTGGAAGTATTTAAGAAGTTAGGCTAACCCAAATCCAAAGTCATCTGAGCTTCTTTCAACATGTTTTGACTGTTCACCAACTTACAGCTGTGAGCTGTTTGGTACTCTGCGTAGGCGTGTGTGTGAGATCCTGTCATTTTAAGGTCTGAGCGCTAGTATTCTCGTTTCACACACAACATAGCCACAGATGCTGCCGGGCAGCACACAAGGATTCAAGGACGCGCATCTCTATAGAAACGCTCACTGCTAATCTTGTACATTTATCTGGTTTGCTAATGTGTGTGTATTTGTGCACGTCTGTCTGATTACACCTTAAGGTGTGTTTACATAGTCCTGTGCAAAAGTCTTGGGCCACCATTAAAGAACAATGGTATAATGCAGTGTAGAATGACCTGTGTATATGATGTACTGTTGACAATTTGACACAAAAACTTTGTTGCTCCATAATACTCTTTTTACTGAATTACTACAAGTTTCCTTGCAATTTGCTATTTCATGTTACCTAATTAAATTAGCACGCGCATAGTGACAGTGACGTTTATTTACGAATGGCAGATACATAGCACCTTCTTCAGTGTGCCCAGAAGGGGTAGGCAACTATGGGCCATTTCCCTGTAGTGAAAATAAATCTGATTGATCACATATTTTATCAGTTGCATTACAAAGACCCTCAAAATAGTATCAGAAGTCACATAGACTAAAGACACAGACAGTTTTGTGATTGGTTAGTAGCACCAGTCAGATATGCATCCTATAGCAACTAAAAAAAGTTTCTGATTTGACATAATTCATTAAATTAACATATATACATATACAATATATATATACACGTATATATATATATATATATATACACACACACACACACACACACACACATATACATGCACACATTTTAACACATTATGGTGAGGTTTGATGGATAATGTAGATAAGTAAAACATGTTGTTAATGAAACCATGCACCTTTAGTGTTTGTTTATGCAACTATATGTTGCCTTGGGTGCTTACTTGCATTTCTGTGTCTAACATTTCATTTTTTCCCTTTCCTTTTTCAAAACGTATGTGATTATCTCTTACGGTTGGTTTAAAAAATATAAAAACATTTGTTTTTGAAAAGATAACAGTAACAGTTGACTTTAAGGAATGATCTGTTTATCTACATTGTGAAAATGCATTTACCTTTAGTGCAGCTTGTCCACATGTAATGTTAGCTTATGCAAATCGGCAAATGCTCATCATGAGACGGCTGTAGCGAAAAAATTTTCTAGGACTACCAAGTAAAATACACAAATGTGAACTGTGGAACATTTTAGCTAAAATGCAGGTTTCGCACCAGTGAGAATGTCAATGTCATACGGTAAATGTCACTGTAATTTTCTTTTACTTTTTTTCTATTGGTATTCTTAGTGAGGAACAAAGAAAGAATTTCATTGTACACTAAAACCTATTCCTTACTGTGCAAATGATAATTAACTGTTTGACTCGATGTGGTGGGCTAGTGATGGGTTAATGTATTATATAGCTGCACCACCCACCTAAATATAATTATGAATTACTTAATTAGCCAATAAACCTACAGAAATAAAGGACATCAGCAGGACTCAACAAAACATGGAAGGAAAATTGTGTTTTTTTTGTTCTTAGCTGAGTATAAGCTGTTATTTGCTTATACCAATCAGTCCTCTCAAAAATGTACATTTTACTGGCCTTGTATTGATTTAAAAACCCAGTAATTACCTCATGTCTCATTTGAAGTAAATTGTGTCCACTTGTGCTGAGTGTACGTTAAACCCCATATCATGAATTAACTTTTCAGTACATTTACCTGGTCCTGAAATAAGAAACAATTCGTTTTTCTGTTTGTGTTAAAAAAAATGGCATTTGGTTATGTTCGCTTTTAATACTTTCCTTGCGTGAGGTGTAACTGAACAGTGGGTAACCGTAGGTGGGAGCTTGTGTTAGCCACACAAAATGAGTGATAACCAGTGATGTGGTTACACACTAGATGGCAGTGTGCACTTTGTGAGCAGGAAACGCATGGGGATGTCGTTATTTGAAATAACATCCAAAATGATCAAATGACTACAATCATTATTCAGGAAGAAATCATCCTATCCAAATGTAATCGTTGTAAGCATTTAAGGGTTTACACTGTTGTTTTACTTACACAGTTCTCAAAGCACCTTTTGTAGCTGCTCCACTTTATATTAGCGACATGCCGATGAAAAGATTTGCAGAATTGTCATATTTACATCAGTAAGTCTACTTTTGTGTAGGTGGCATTAAAAAACCTCAGCAACTCCAGGCTTTCAACAAACAGTTTACTTTGAAATTAATCTGAATCATACAGACAATCTGTTTAGATGTTTTAATCACTTGCCATGGACCACATAAACAAAATTTTAAAGTACCTGGAAGGGTTGTGATTTATTTATAGTATTAGCAGCAACAACAACAATAATAATAAGAGTAATATATGAGTGGGTTATTGTTACTATTGTTGCTAATTTAAATGATAAAGGGCTTCACAGTTGAATCCTTTCTAAGTGCTTTTGATCTTGTTCTACGTTTGTTGTAGGTTTTCTTTTTCACTATTCCACCAGTGAAAATGTAATTTACTGTTGTTTATATTTTGTTTTTATTAAAAAAAAATATTTATTATTTCTTGCCCTTGTCATGAAGCAAATATTAAAAAAAATAATTTTCATTTAGGGACAGTTCCTTAAATGGAATTTTTTAATGTTGAGAATAATTGTATTAAACTTGTATGATTTGTATTGCTATATTTTTACCTCAAATAATTGTGTATAGCAAGTACAAGTAAAATTTCCATGTAGCTTTGACTGTTATTCTATTGAAAATTTGTGGCTTGATTGATCTTAATTGTAATTGCACAAAAAATTGTTTTTTTATAAGAAAGTGGTAGGGGATAGAGAATGTTTTTTCACATCTTAAGTAAAACCATGAGCTTACACTGTTTTTCTGTAAATCTTTTTGTTTTCATGATTTCCGCGATGATTGTACTGTTTTAAAATGAACGCATTTGTAATGATTAAATGCCAAGTGATTAAATAATTGTATTTCTAATAAGCAAGGTAATGCAAGTTCTTGTTATTCTTTTTGTCTTCTTCAAATTTTAGTAGGATTTCTAAGTGTTTTTTGCCTGGCCACACAGCTTAATGCTGTACTAAAACATGTAATTAAACACTATTTGCTACCAGTTACTGCTTGATGTGTTATATAAATGACACAGCAGGGGTTGGAATTAATGTTTTGCCCAGGTACACATTTACTAAGGTTACCTAACCTGGGCAGATGGACAAATTTTTATGAACTGGCCTTCCAACTGTAAACAAGTATGTAAGTTATAGTAACTATTTTGCGTGTCTGGTTAAATGTAGTTTTAGTTAGTGATCATAGAATGTTTTAATATGCAGGGGAACTGAATTGGGAAATAATAGTCTTATTTATCAGGTTTTTTTTAGATGTATTGCATAATTGTATTATTTATACTTTATAGTTCTATGGATATTTAAATGTTTATATGATTATGGTAGTAATATGACCATTATACTTAACTTATGCCTGTTGCATATAAAGTGCTATTCCTGTATTGTGTAAGTCAAAGTATAATCAACTGCCTTCCTTGATTAAACATCAACAAACAGATGGTACGTGTGGTAAGAAGATGCACACTCAGAAGAAACCCGGCTGGTTGGCATGTAAGTACCTTGCCTTATTGTTTGTGTTTTCTGATCTTTGTTGTTGTTGTTTAGTACTAGCAAAACCACATTATTCCTTGTAATTTTTCTTGTGTGTGCTGCTTTTTTGATCATATGTGTGACATGGCTCATGCATGGAACATAGTCCTTGTATAACTTTAAAATGATCAGAAGTGGGTTATTTTATTTTTTTTTATTTTTATTTTTTTTACAAACTGTGACTGAAGCTTCTGAAAATAAGCTCTGTCATCCACACATTGTCCCTAAAATACTTTTGCACTACTTTAAATCAATGCAGGGAATCACTGTAGTTGTTTTGTGTTGTGCAGAATCTGTGCCATTGGACCAAGATTCTGAAGTAAAATATCAAATTGTTTAGCAAGGTTTTGTCTTGTGTGTAGTAGTTGTTTGCAGGTGTTCTTTATCTTATTTATCAGTTTATCAAAATTAATTAAACTATGCATTTTGACAAAGTTGTTCAATGTTCAGAAGTCTAGCCGTAATGATTTACCAAGCTTCCTAATTATTTACAAAACATTTGATTCAGATCAAGTCTTAGTTTCCTCCACAATTATTGGTACATTGGATATAGATGAGTAAAGGTTAATAATTGATACAACCCTTTATATAACAAAAAAAACCTTTTGAGGTTGGACAATACAGAGCAGGAGATTTGAGATCATTACAGAATATTTCCAGATAATTCAGTCTTCACTTGTGTACTCACCACACAGGTTTTTTATGGGGGCTGTTTAGATTAGGGGAACATCACACTCTTCTCAGTGTAGTCATGCTTCTTTGTACCCTAACTCACCTTGAGTGTTTGTTGCCAAACAGCTCAGATTAATTTCTTCTGACCACAGAACATGATTCCAGTTAAAGTCGTAGTAAAATTGTTCTAATAGCATGTAGCAAACTACAGATTTTATTTTTGTGATTAGATAGACGTGATGTATGATAATTGTTTTGGATACTTGGTAACCCCAAGATGCTCCTTTTTTGTGACAGTGACCATTCTTTTCATTTTATGTGTGGATAAAACAAATATGGGTCTCTTTGTTAGTTCCAGTTGAGTGGAACAGTTTAATTATTGCCATAACTGTTTAGATGTATATTTTCTCGCAAGTAGGTATTTTTATGAATGGCTTATGAATGTCAACACAGTTTGCTCAGATTGTCTCTTGCCTTTCTTGTTTTTAAGAATGACTAAGAAAATTTGACATTTGTGTTGCCCCAGTCCTGGTAATTCTATATTTGTGGGACTGTGGTGACTTAGTTTTTAATGTACTGGACTATGGATCAGTAACTTCCACCTTTGCCAAGCCATTGCTGTTGGCTCCTTTTGCAAGACCCGTAACTCACAACTGCTTGGAACTTAAGACCAAAAAAATATATAAATTAAAACAATGTTTCAGTTACTATATGTTTCGTTTAAAAAATCTAGGTCTAAATCTAAATTAGCTAATTAAATTAAGCTAATTTACTGAAAGGTGAATTTCTTTTTACTCATCTTTACCAGTGGTGTAATAATTGTGAAGGGTACTGTACATTTCATATGAAATATACTGTTCGTTGTGATGTGTGCATTGTTTTATAAAATAATTCTTATCTGCTAGATACTCTTGGCTGCATTTGCTGCAAATTGAAGAAAAGTACAACATGTCTCTCCTTACTCACATGTTAGCCTGCATGTTTGGAATGGGTTCCTGGGTGACTATTTGTGGCCTCTGGGTGGAACTGCCCCTAATAGTCCCACAGGTGCCTGAAGGTTGGTACCTTCCCTCCTATCTCTCTGTCCTGACCCAGATTGCTAACATTGGTCCTCTGTTTGTCACCGTAATGCACCGCTTTCAACCAGGAAAGCTCAATGAGATAGCTGTGATTTACTTGATTGTAAGTTTTGGGGTTGTGGCAAGCTTTCTTTTGGCTTTCTTCTGGAAGGAGACGGTGGTGGTACAAGGAGGTGAATGCAGCCTGTATCTTCTGCTCCTTACTTTCTTTATCTCCATTGTGGACTGCACATCATCTGTGACCTTCCTGCCCTTTATGATGCGGCTCAGGCCGGAGTATCTCACTACCTATTATGTTGGTGAAGGTTTAAGTGGGCTCATTCCAGCATTAGTAGCGCTGATTCAAGGAGTGGGTTCCATCAAGTGTGTCAATGGCACACATCATAATAACACACTGGAGTTCCAGGGTAGAAATGAATCTGTGATATCCACAAATCTTCTCATACAACACTACTTACCAGCTAACTTCTCGGTTGATGCCTTTTTTATCTTCCTGGCAGCCATGATGGTCATGTGCTTGGTAGCTTTTTGTCTTTTGAACTGCCTCCCTGCAGTGGCTCAAGAGCACTCCATTGACTGCAAAAACCAACATGGCATTGGCAATTCAAAGTTTGTTAGGGAAAAGGACAGTTCTGAGCAGGAGAACATGATGAATTCTGTGGATAGTGCCAGAAAATGTATGTTTGGAAAAGGAACCTACAGCTGGGTGCAAGTAATGTACATCTTCATCATTCTGGCCTGGGTGAATGCTCTGACCAACTCTGTATTATTATCCGTTCAGTCCTACTCTTGCTTACCTTATGGAAACCATGCTTACCATTGGTCTGCCACACTAGCTGCTGTAGCAAACCCTCTGGCATGCTTAATTGCCATGATCTACCCTCAAAGGTCAGTAACTGCGTTTTCTATAGTACAATTTGATGGAAACATCTGTTGAAGAGGAGACCACAGAAATTCTGAGCGGTTCATGTTATCTCTCTTTAACAGGTCACTGGTGTTTATGGGATTAGTAACAGCTTCTGGCTCAGTTATTGGTGTTTACATCATGGGCATGGCAGCGTTGAGTCCATGTCCACTGCTGGTCAACCACATCTCTGGAGCCATTCTTATAGTGAGTCAAGAAATGATATTGATGAAGTGGTTTAAAATTGCATTCTGCATAAAGTGTGTTTTGTAAATCTTTCAATTGCTATATATCATAAAAAAATTAACTTTACTCACTTTACTGGGGTTAAGTTATTTTTGGTAACGATACCATTTCTCTGTAACAGGTGGTAGCCTGGATGCTTTTTGTTCTCATTCTGTCCTATGTAAAGGTGATCGTTGCAATAATCTTGCGTGATGAAGGTCACAGCGCTCTCGTGTGGTGTGGAGCCATAGTGCAGCTGGGCTCACTTTTGGGTGCTGTAATAATGTTTCCATTAGTCAACGTGTACAAGCTGTTCTTCTCAGGTGATCCATGCAACTTCAAGTGCTGAAAATGATCTGCCCGGTGTCTGAATGCTTTAGAAGTTACATGTTATGATACAGAGATAGGATTAAAACATGTATGACTTGTATATGAGGTGGAATAATTTATTGTAGCACTACATTACATTAACTATTTTAGCAGATTTGCAAGAATAACCTGATTGATTATGTCCAGTGGTCTAATTCTAACCTGAAGACACATGCAGATTTGAATGTTCAGAAAAGCTATATTACAGATGGGTATGATGTATTGGACCAAGAACAACAGCCAGGAAAATATTGATATACTATATTGTGGAATGTAGAAGAGATGTTATGGGATTGTCGCATAAAGAATAGATCTTTAAAAAAAATTTCAGAGATAGAGAGGTGTACTGACTTTTGATGCCAGTGATTTAGATAATGTTTGCATGTTATGAGAGCACAGCTAATTTACACTGTTATACAAGCTGTAGACTGACTACTTTATATTGTATCAAAGTGTCATATCTTTAGTGTTGGTCCATGAAAAGATAAAATAGTATGTATCTATATTTCTGTATTATATCTCTGTCTTGAACTCTTTATGGTTGGTGAGTTAGCCACTTTGCCAGCAACTGAATTAGCAAACATAATAGATTCATCAATATAATTTAAATATTAATAGATTTTTTTTAATACTGCTCACGAAAATTACAGTTTACTTCCAAATGAAATCTCCCATAATGAAATATCTCCTCATTTTTGGCAGAAGTGTATTTAATGTGCCCACTTAGAGTTTTTGCACTTACAGAGCAGGTAAAACCTGGTAGTACTACCAAGTAGTCTAGCATTTTTATAACAGTATTGTACCATCACTTAATATTAATATTTCAACATCGTTTCATTCAGTTGTAAGAACTGTTCTTCCACATGCTAATGTGCTCTTTAAGCAAAATTTTAATTATGGCTGATATTTCCTGTAATCATTCTATCTTCTATGCTACATTCACAGGTATTATGCTTATTATGGAATCTGATTGTAAAACCGCTGTATGAATAAGTGGGGAATAAACTTTTAATTTAAACAGCAGCACTACTTGAGTAGTTGAAATTTGGGATCTACTACCAGATCATGTTGTAATGTAAAATGACCACATGAAGGCGATGTTTATCTGTTTCTGCATTGTATCTGGACTCCAAACGATTCCAAATTCCAAACGATTCCAAATGTATTCCTTTAGACGGTGGATATATAATGCGTGACACTTTTACTGTTATTGTACGTTTACTGCGTAACTTTCTGTCTTATTGTTTTACAGTAATTTATGATAATGATTTATGATAAATATGATCTGAATTAATGTCTAAAAGTGTATTGCAATGTGTGAAAGATTACAATAATTAAAGTAAATGTAGCACAGTATTTTTAATGAGATAATAGCTGTTGTGTGTTTAAGAAATCAATAAATCTGACTTTCCGTGTTTGTGTTGTTTGTGCCAGTCTAACTTGAAATATATGTTTGCATTCACTGATCACTTTATTAGGCACACGTCCATCTGATCAGTTCCAGTTACCAAATAGAACCGCTTTGTAGTCATACAATTAGACTGTAGTCCATCTGTTTCTGTACTCTTAGACCCATTACTTCAGTTCTCATTTCAGGATCCCCACAGAGCCACCATATATTAGATAATATTTGGGGGGGTAGATCATTAGTGACACTGATGTGTGATATTGGGTCTTGCTCGGACACACCAATGCTGTTGAGTTTTAAACACTGTATTCACTTACTGTGTACTTTGTTAGACATGTCAACCTTATTTGCACCACCTTGTAGAGCAAAGAGGGGAGAGGAGCTCATCTGTTGCACAATTTATGTCAATCATACTCTAATCCTTCATCAGTGCTCACAGATTTCAGTCCAACAATGACACTGAGGTGTTTAAAAACTCCAGCAGCACTGCCGTTTCTGATCCACTCATGCCAACACAACACATGTCAGTGTTACTGCAGCGCTGAGAATGATCCAGCACCAAAATAGTACATGATCTCTGGGGGTCCTGACCAATAGAGAACAGAGTAAAGGGGACGTACATAGTATGTAGAGAAATACATGGACAAAGGTGTGTAACTGCAGAAATACAAAATGCATGATCAGTGGAACTGATTAAATGGTCAGCGAGTGTAAAAACAAGGTTGTGTACTCAGTGAGGAAAAAAAATAAACCTTTCAAATTTGAACCCTAACTGTTACATGTTTTACTTACAACCACAATAAAACACGTATTTTTGACAGGTTAGTACCCATACCCTTTTTCTCAACAATCATGACTTTGTAATCTGTGCAGAATGAGGTTTTGCATTTTTTTGTTGAAAATGCCTGGACATCCCTGCAAAAAAAGGCAGCTCATGTTGCTCATAATGCTGCCAGAACAGAAGTGGAAATGACTTCAACTAAGGGCACTGACACAACCCCATACCATGACAGATCCTGCCTTTTGCAATTGTTGTTCATAACAGGATGGTCCTTTTTATCTATGGTTTGCATCACAAGGAGTCCATTAAAAAATATGGATTAATCCGGCCACAATACACGTTTGGTCCATTCCTAGAGCAGTTGATTACACTTCTAGACATGGTTAACATAAGGCTTCTTTTTTTGCACAGCTAAGTTTTGAGTGGCATTTGTGTATGTAAGTAGTGTTTGACAAAGGTTTGCCTAAGTAATCCCTGGAATGTGGAATGACTGTTTTTGATGTAGCGATGTCTGAGGGGTCGAAGATCACTGACGTTCTGCTTAAGTTTTTCACACTGAAATATCTCCTGATTCCTTATATTGTTTATGATTTTATAGAATATAAATAATAAATATGCAATATTCATTCCGATCTGTATTTGAGGTGCACTATTTTTAAACATTTCTCATGCATTTGTTTACAACCCAAGATTCTCTGGCTGTCTTTGTTCACCAAAGACTCACCTTTCCTGGGTCTGTATTTGTACCAAATCATGATTTCAATCTTCTTTTGACATTAGTCATTTGAAATCACATAATTATTTAGTTTTTACGTTCATTACTAGCTCTAAATTACCCATCCTAATGTTTTTTTTTATGTGTTACAGGTCTGCAACACATGTAGAAATGGAGGTTTATTAACATGAAATATCCCTGGTTTCATACTGTCTTCAATTAAATACAAATCAAAGTAAATGTAATATGCAATATGCAATTTCCATTCTTTACAATGTTTTCTTGGGGTTGTATTTACAGTTTATTTAATTATGTTAAAACAAATGGGTTTAGTATTTTATAGATATAAAACAAAAGCACCATCATTCACCACTAACTCAGTGTATGCCTTATGTGTATATTTCTTCACAACTCTTTGTGTAATTATGTTGTTATGTGGTACATGGCTTAATCTTGTGTTGTGGTATGTTGTAGGACTTTCACAAATATGACTAAGAGTGCTTTGGTGTCTCTCCAATCCAATATGCTACCCCAGCACTGTAGGGTCTGAGGGAGTGTGGTCGCATTGCCCCTATAATAAGCAATGAGTAACTTAGTACTTATTTGCACAAAAAAAACTTCATAGCTTATTCTCAAGTAATTATGTGAATGAGTAATTTTTACATAAAAGCCCACCATGCTCTACTAATAGCGCTGTTATTTCTGGGCATGGCTTAGATGATAATGCAGGCACAGAGAGCTCTGTCACCATGGCTGTGTCAGTGGGGATTCATGCCCATGGAAAATATGCTTACCATCTCGGTGTCACAGGGGTCCTGGCACAGAGCCTGTGGTGAATAGCTGTTTTTCTATTTGCACACTCCCATTTATCTCAGCAATCTTTTCTTCATTTAGATTATTTTTTTTATCTCTTCTGCCTCCATGTGCAAACTATAATTGTCTTGTATTTATACGGCAAAATAGAATGTTGTGTCGAAGCAGCTTTAGAGAGCTGCAGGTCTAAGCTTTAATTAGGAAGCCTAATGCCACTTCATCCTTGAGAACACCTTGCCATCACAAGAAAACATCCTTGAGTGGATCAAGACTTAATATGGGACTATCAGCTCTGAGTGACCTGAAAACATTTGGAAAAAATACTGTTAATTTGAAACCGTTACATTTATTTTAAAGAAGATTTCCTGCACATCTCATGAATAAGATGTGCAGTGTATCAGTTTTCAGTAATAAAGTTGTGTCAGTGATTTTTTTTAAATGTGATAAAATAGGATGGACTCCAGTGTGGGTTCTATTTCTTTAGTGGCCATGCAAGTCAATTATACAACAGGACAGCTTCTGAGGCAGAGCATCCTTAACCCCATTGGTCAAGTTCAGTTAACTTATGAGGTTCTACCCTTGTGATATGTCAATCAGTCACCGTAATGCAAAGTGATGCACCCAGGTGGGGCAAATAAGATACAACTGTACAATAAAAGCAGAGTTGTTTCTTCTTGCAAAGTGCATATGCTCAGGTTCCATTTACTGCTCCTGAAGAATGATTCAAATGATGTGTCCAATGAACATCTTTCGTCCCATTAATTCAGCGAGTACATGTTCATCCAATGCACACCCAATGATGAATAGGCTTTGGTGTGTGTATTAGCCAATCTGAGTGAGATTTTGTCAAATATAGAGTATTAAACCTGAAATTGATATGAATTATCATTATAATAAAGTCTTAGTCAAACTAAGGCAATGTAATTGTTGGAAGCAAATGATAAGGATTAAGTTTCCCTCCTTTTCTCGAACTTAATCAGAATCCAACAGCATCCATTTTTCAGTTTTTCTTATTAAATGTGAAAACATAATAATAAATCCAGATTTTGTGGACAAGGTAAAGTTAACCGAGCAGGCAGAAATGAGATATGAGCACAACAATGCAAAAAAATATT
>JAUZSU010189212.1:0-12157 GCA_034780255.1 Parotocinclus maculicauda
GTCCCAATTCACTCCACGCTGGGATTGAAACGGCGACCTTCGTGCTGTGAGGCAGAGGTGCTAACCACTGAAAATGACTGTGAGATCGATGGTGATTTCAAATATTTTTTAGATACTTCATAAATGGTCTTTTTCACTGGTGCAAATCTGACTGCCACTGTTTGAACTGTTTAAACAAGGCTAAATGAGTAAAGCGCACTGTCCTACCAGTTACTTAAACTCCACCCCACTCCAAAATCTCCCACCCTCCAACTGCAGTCCTTCATCAGTCTGGCTTCCATGTGCTGCCTCATATATGTAATAAAGTAATGCATACTTCAATAACTAAAATATTGATATAGTAATGTTCAGGAAAGTGTAGGATATTGAATAAATGTTGAGTTATACAGTACTGGTGCAGCAGAGGGCAGTGAAACTTCATTTGATACACAACTTCAAAACCCTCTAATTATGTTATGGATGTCTAATTATGTTATAACATATGATGTAAGTACTCTCATTGTTATTTTCGATTTAAAATATCTAATTTATTATTACATTAGAGTTAAAGTACAAATTGTCAGTTTATATAAAGATCACAATTGTTGTTATGCGTATCAGAAAAGATTTACATCATTCGTTATTGTTTAAGAAGAAGAAGCACCACATGCACGCAATGCCTATATCCTGTACTGGTAGCATTGCCATTTCTAATCATAGTGCTAATTCTGCCGTAGATACCCCCACTGGGTGGATTTTTAAGGCACCCTACCTTATATCCTCCTGTGTTGTACTGTGTGTCCCGTAATCCTGTTCTGGTAGTCACTTTGGAAATTACTTAAGAAGCCATTGGGACGTTTACTCATCAGTTATATCCATATCATAATGCTTCTGTTTTGCACAGTAAAGTTTTACATGGCATTTGTGAATGTAACTCTGTATTGTATTCAGCTTCAGATTGGCCTTTGAGAATTGACATTCCTCCTGATTCATTGCATGGTTTAATGATATTATACACTGTAAAGAGAGAAATATGCAAACCCCTTCCCATCTGTCTTTGAGGTTCATTGTTTTTAACCATTTCAATTAATTTTTCACACTTTTGTTGACATTCTCTGGCCAACTGGTCATCAAAGACTGCTTTTCTGGATGCTGCTCGTGTTCCAAATCACTATTACAATCACCAGTTGACATGACCTATTTGAAATCACATCACTGTTTGTGGTTTATAATTAATGGCTAGCTTTAAATTACCCCTGGCGCAACTTTTATTTGGAATGTGTTGCAGGTCCGGAATGCAAATATGGAAGTTTTATTAACAAACAAAATGACGTTGACCAGACAAAACTATGAAATATCTCAGGTTCATACTGTCTACAATGATATAAAAGTTAAACCTACTGTAAGAAATATTGTGTGAATTTTTGGATTTGAGGTTGTAGTAGTTCTGCAGTTAGAGTTTAGAGAGCATCCTGATGAAGGATTAGAGGATGACTAACACTAACAATAACAAATGAACTGATGTCTTTGAATTTATATTTGCAAGTTGGAGCAATATTGTAGTGTCTAACAGATATAAGTCCACTTATACCTACAAAACACACAGCAACACACCACCACCACATCAGTGTCACTGCACCATTAGAGAACAGAAAAGGGGTACTAGCATAGTATGCAGAGAAAGATGAACTAGTCAGAAATTATACGGTATAACTACAAAGTGCATCTGTATGGCAAGCGGAACGGACAAAAATGAACAGAACTGACAGAAACAAGACTTTACATGTTTTGATTTTCCCTATTATTTAATAGTTCTTCAACTTCAAGGGGTAATAGCGACACTCCTGGACAAAAATGGGAATAACCTAAAGTGCCCAATATTGAGCTTTTAATTGTCATAACAGTAAATTTATCAAAATCAGCATAACTGACGTGAACTGCTCAGAAAAAAGCTAGAAAAAGGGAGTTTACTTACATTGTTGTCTTATACACAAATATAGAATAATTCAAATAATTAAGTGTTTATATATTAATATAATATTAATATTATATATATTAATTATAATAATTAATATAAATTCTACTAACCATTGACTTTGTGTTCAAAATATGTTTTGCCGTGTTTATTTCTTAATAGATCGTCACAGTCCATCAGGCTCAGATTTTGATATCACATTTAACAGGGTTTGACCCATATTTGAACCATATACAGAATATTTGGTATCACATTAAGCTCAGACCAAGGAGTAATCAACTATTAACTAGTATTAGCTGTTTACCACTAATTATAATAGCAAATCAATTTGTGCAATTTTTCCGTTTGGCCCTTTCGGCATTCCATTAGTGCTGCTATTCAACAGCTTATTCGTTAAATGTTGAAAGTGGTATTGAATAACCATAATTACTCAAATTATAATAAAAGTCGAATTGCCTAGCAAAAACCAATGTAAACCTCAGGAAAAATGTACTTAATACCACTAATTATACATCGCTCTTTCACAGACATTTCATGTTAGACGTTTGAAGAGTGTGCTTTCATTTTCTCACACATAGTGTGTCTGTTTCTTGCATAACTCCATTGTGGACCTGAGACTGCTCTTCCAAGCGTCTTCATTGTTAATTAAAAAGTATGTGTTTGTATGAGTCTGCCCCAGTCATTTGCTCCAGTCAAGTTTTACGTTCTGTTATCTAAATAAATACTTTTGTGGCTTTGTGCATTTTGTCATACAGCAATTATGTGAATAATGTATTCTCTACTACACTAGTCATGCAAAAGGTAAATATTTGTCAAGCCACAAAGAGAGCAGAAACTCCAAGTTTATACAAAAATATAATATTTTATTCAAAACTACAAAAGAGTTAAAAACATGTAACTTTTTGGTCACATTTCTCCATAAAATAACACAGAAGCTGTAACAAGAACAGCTATGTCAGCAAAAAACAAGCTCTCATTACACACTGTGAAGCAGACAAATAAGAATCTTAAATTTAAATTAACTTAACCTGTACAAAATTATGTACATTATTTACAGCATTCAAAAAATAACTTTAAAAAAAAGGAATGAAGCTGCAAATCGTCCAGTCATCTTTTGACCTAAGTACCAACCCTCTCAGAGTCAGTTAGTCGAAGTTTGACACTCAGTGCTGCAGGAGCCACCTTCTGCTGGTCTTAATAATTTGAAGAGCTTGGATAAAGCCCTGTTGATTACAAACAAGAACACATTCATTCCTCTCACTCTATCTCTCTCTCTGTCACTGAGGAAAGGTGTTCCGGCTTCCATTCTGAATATTAATATCCCACCCTCTACACCTTTCACTACTTTTTGGCCCTCCAACCAATGTTTTCAAGATAGGTTTATCTCAATTGGGCCAATCAGTGACAAGGGGGTTGTCACTGAGTCTATAGTGCATTTCTATTTTATATTTTCTATGACAGAATTGTCAATTAGTATAATTATTTTTACTGTTGGCTACCCACTTTGGGATCTAAATATATCCATCATAACACGTTGGGGATAATAACACTAAAACAAAATACAAATATGCATAGAAAATTGTGACAAAAACACAAACAAGCACAATATGAGATGGATATCTGTCAGTTCAAGTGGATGGAATTTCTTTAGTCAAATGATTCTTTCTCTTATGCCATGTCACCGTGCATCTTCTTGTGGTACATGGACTCGAAGATGTCGTTCTCACTAGGGCAGTTGTAGTGGCAGGCGCACGTCTTAATGAACATCATCTGCCTCTTCATGACACCACCATCTGGGCACTTGAACTCGACGGGCAGAGTGGTGGTCCTGTGAGGTGTGCAGCATCGACCATCTGTGCACACTCCACAGAACTTGGGACGGTAAGCCTTGGTGGTGGTGCAGCCTGACACCTCAAATTTCATTGGCTTGGAGACTCGGGGAGTGCGAATGCATTTCTTTCCTTTCTGTAAAGGGACAAAGAGAGTAGGGCTTAGTCATGCTTAGTATGCTTATTTGTTGGGACAACGAGACAAACTGACGTCCATTGCTATGTAGTGAACAAATCATGTGCCAATGTTCTACCCTGTGTACAGTCATTATGTGAAGCTAACCAGTCAATGCTTACCTTGATTTTCTCCTCCAGGTGGGATTCACAGGGGCGAACCATGCAGAGGCGTGATTGCTTCTCCAAACGACACTCGCGGTTATCATTGGTCACGCGTGTTGAGATGCCAAGGCCGCATGTTTTTGAGCATGCACTCCATTCAGTGGTCTGAACAAGGCAGTTTTCACGCATGAGAGAAAGATCTGGGCCATAAGTCTCTTCTTCTCTGTAAGCTAGAACCAAGAAATACAAAACCTCAGTCAAAACTGGAACATACAAGTTACATACTGGTTTGGTACTTTTTAAACCCATGCATAGTGAACTAGGTGAATGATTAATGAGCCTTTTACCTGGTAGAGCAGGGCCAACGAATGTGTTGCTGGATGCTGAGTCACAGATCCATTCCTCACAGCACTTGCCTGGGACCTTGACCCTACGTGGCATTGGGCAATCCTCACTGGGCAGACGAACATCCATGCCACAGAGAGGCACACAGCCCACTGACCCATCCAGGCACGTGCACTGATACTTGCAGCTGCTCTGGAACGATTCGCCACTGCTGTACACATTCCCTCCAAACACACAGGGGGCACCCTCTCGAGCTATTGGATCAAATAGAAGAGGAGACAGTTAGATATGAGGAAGAGTTTGTTTCTTACGTAGCCCCTTTTGCCTCCTTTTCAGCGGATGAAAATCAGATAATTTTGTATTTACCAGTGCAGACCCCAATCCGTCTGTTGGTCGGGGAGCCGTAGTCACAGTAGAGTCCTTTGTGAGGGTCACACACATCTCTGTCAGTGCACAGCTCTCCCAGTTGCTTAGCACACACACGGCAGCACCCGCAGGCATCAAGGACCAAGCTGACACCGGGAGGGCATTGAGGAGGCATGTCTGGGCACTGACACTGGCCAGGGCACTCCTGAGCTGCCACCTGAGAAGTAAGAGGTGAAATGTCATTCTGTTGCCGTTCATACTTATTAAATCCTGAATCCTAAAGGCTAAATAGTCAGAAGTAAACTTTTGTATCATTTAAAAAAAAGCTCTGAATAAACAATTTAGTTTTTCACAGATAGACAATAAAATCATTATCGAATCTAATAGAAGTTCTAAAACTTACCCAGGCAAAGAAAGTGAAGCAGAGTGCAAAAGTCAGGCTTATTCCAGAAAACATTTTTAGTTTTCTATCGTTCTGTTTCAAAAAAGGCTCAAAAATCTTGCAGGGTCTTCCACAGTCTCTGCAGTCTGATATATACTCTTTTGTCAAATTGTCCGATTGAGTTGATCTCGCCGGGGCTAGGCTGCTCCGTCAAGTAAAAGGACAGAGTGTTGTTTCTGGTGCTTCTTCTGGTCTGCTTAGCCCTCGTCACTTCTCTCAGCTGAAAGCCAAAGTCGTTCTGAGTCTGAAGCAGAGACAGGGGCTGCCTTTATACCCGCTTGACTGTGGTGGGCCGCCTTTGGTAGAATGGAGCTCTGGATAAACATGGACATTCCTAGCATTCTTTCCTTGTTTCCTGTCCTCCACCTCCTCCTCCTCCTCCTCCTCCCCTCCACTCCTCCCCACCCTCTAAGACTTGCACCCCCTGCCATCCCACATTCCAGCTGTCTGAGACCGAAAAGGAGCTGTCACATAGCAAAATAAAAAGTGCACTCTTGGCACTACCCTGCACTCTCTGTATATGTCTGAAACTTTTTTTAGGGGAAGAGGTTTGTCAAATGGACTGTCAGCTATGTGTTTTTACTGTATGATAATGTCAAATGCGCTTTGGACATTGGATGCTTGATTTTGGGGAGGTTTCAAAATGATTGAGGGTTTTTGTCGTTCTATTTTGATTGGCCAAGATATTTAGTTCTCTGCCATAGTGGAAACAGGATTTAATGATGTAACAGTTTGTCTACAACTACAGAAACAGAACATGCAGACTCCGTATATACTCCTTAAACCATTCGGTTTTAATGTCTGCTTAATTCAGGGTTGGGGGGAAACAAGGCATAACCAGTTGCACAGGGCACAAGGCAGAAACAGACCCTAGACTGTGTGAAAGCCCATCACAGGGCAGACACGTACACACACACACACACACACACACACACACACACACACACACACACACACACACAGGGATGCCTGTCTATGGAATGTGGGAGGACACTAAAGTACCTAGGGAATACCCATACAGGCATGGGGAGAACATACTAACTCCATAGATGCCGAATTGGGAATTGACCAGGTGTGAGGCCACAGTGGTAATCGCTTGCACCACAGTGACACTTGCAAACCCCCATCCCAGACTCCCAACCATATTTGCTTGAGGATTTTTAAAAAAACTGATATTCAGTTGCATGTACCATCATGGTTATATAAATGAAGCATTACACTTTTCTTTAGCTGAATGTTCTGTCTACAGTTTGACCCAGTCCTGCAATCACTGCTTATATTTTTACAGTTTAGTCTGTGTGCCACATAGCACAGGTGTGTGGACAAATCCAGACACTCTGAGAGACGCATGGCTGCAGGAAAGTGGCTAGACTTCTCAGTTTGTGTATTTTGAAAAAAGTACCCCAGACCCCCTCCTCTTTGGAAAGGGAGCGCTGGCCCTTGCACGGAGGCCAATCGGAAATGAAAAGCTCCGAATGAGAGCTGGAGGAATGCTCTGGCCATGCCAGCAGACATGCTTTTCCTACACGCACACAGCCTTGGAGGAAGCCTTGCCTTATAAGGGAATCTTCACTCCAGGCTCTCTGTCTTTTGCACTTTGTCTCTAACTCTCACTTTTTCCCTCTCCTCCCTTGTTCTCTTTCTGCGGTCTGGCCAGCGGAGTACAGTAGGAGCTCCATCTGGAAATGGGCTTGCCGAATTGTAATGTACCCTGTCTGTCAACAACCTCTCATTCCTGTTGAACTCAAGACTGCCAGTTCTTACATATAAACAACAAATACACACACACACACACACACACACACACACACACACACACACAAACACACACATACCGGTTGGTTACAGTAAACCAGCGCACACTGTGCTGCCCATGTGCGACCTGACAATCTGCCAATCATTACCAATGCTGTAACTCTCCAGAACAATAACAACTTTCTTTGTGTGTGGCATGCCTCAGGTACATTAGCGCCATCTTTTGGATTTGCTACTTTAACCTAAGGCCCATATCGCCTGCAGGAATAAATAAATTAAAGATTAATATGCTTAAACTTTAATCTGTTCTCTCTGTCGGGGTAAAATTTCACCAGAACTTTAAAAGGTGTTTATTCCTGAATCAGCATTCTATGGCATGCAACACCAGCAAACCCCTAAAGCAACACTCACACATACACACTTTGAGTCTTGTTAAACACTGATTGTTGTAAGGCACTATATTCACCCTTAAACATATTGGAGGCCAGATTTAAACCCAGTGACCGTGATGAGGCGCTTCTAAAACAGGTGGCAGTGGAAGAGGGTGCAAACAGAATTCTTTTTTGGTAAACTGAGACAGCCTATGCAAGTCAGCCATGACAATAGGTCAAATGTCAATCTCTGATGATGTAATGGAAAAGGTTTTCTTTTCACAGGGAAGATAAAGGAATGTGGATAGCAGGCATGATCATAGTTTCAAAGGAAGTGAGCATGTTAATTTATTTCCCATTCATTTCCAATGGAAGGGAATACATTGGAGGCCGGAGGCTTGTTTGGGTCATAAGTTCTTGGCGCATTATTGTTCTCTGAACAAAAATAACCATACCTTAAATACTTTCACCCTGCCAGATTGCAATTTTGCTGCCTTTCAGTTCCAGGAACCCAGTCTCTCCTGCTTGCACTTTTGAATGCATTTGCTGACAGACAGATTTTAACCAATATATGCTATTTATGCTAATACTACGTATTTTAACCTCATCAAAGAATGCTCCATCCACTGGTGTTCTGACTGGAAATAATTTGGCAATGAGAAATGTGGGTACACGTTTAAACCCCGAAATAAATCCAGACATTGAAATATTTACTTAAATATTTACTGTTTCTTAGCATTTATCCTAATTATTTGCTCTGACTTTTTCATGGTAATGCAGAGTCAAACAACTGCATATTTTGAGAAAGATACTTTAAACATAAGGTTTTAACTCGGAAAATGAATAGCGACAAGAAACCGAGAGCTGTCTGGCAGATCCTTTGTATCAAATCTAAAAATACCTCTATTATTAATTCCATCTGTGAAAACCTAGACAAATGCATGGGAATACGCAATGAGAAATTATGCAAAGGAGAAACAGGCTCTAGGCCAGCAGAAACAGAGTTTAGAACCATAAAACAGATGTTCTTGGATTTGTGCTTTAAAGAAGTAATGCTAATCTGCTTTTACCTACTTAACCCAATCACGCAACTGGTCCCTGCTAAATGCTTTTGTGTGCATTTTAACTGTAAAAACATACAACATTCATAGACGAGGAAATGCTAGATACTTAGAGAAGTAGAATAAACAAAAAAAGTAAAGTAGAAAATGCAAGGTGTAGAATTCTGGACAAGTGGATAACATGTTGGTAATTCATATAGAACGTAGATTGAAGTCTGGTAAAATATTTGTTTCTTACAAGTCATAACATTGGAAATGCATTAAAGTGTGGAGCAGGTGGTCATATAAAGCATATACTGGATTGCATATAAGAGTATCTGCACAGCAAGTAATAAAGTACTGTATATGTAGCATACCTTAAATTGGTTCCAAACATTTCAGACACCCTGTAACATAACTTAATGAATCACATAGGTCAAGAAAAACAAATTGTACTACGTAATATCGTAGCTCCCATTCAGACTCACCATCGAAATTGGTAGCTAAAACTATGGCTCGAATAAAACTGGTCTTGGTTTTGGGTTTTCATCTGTTGAACACTTTGTCTAATCAGGTTAGCTATAAATCTAAAAAAGTTATTTTGTTTTAGTTCAAGAAATTATTTAACATCTAAATAAGGTTTCTTAATGAAACAATAATCTTAATATATAATTACAAACAAAAAAAATAGCTGTGCTACTTCTCTACTTCAAGATTCCGCCTTCTGACTTGTCTGCTGTTAAAAAGTCATGGTTTTTCAATGATCATATGTACTGCTCACAAAGTAAAATGTCCCATAATTAAATATCCTCGAATTTTTGTAAGCAGTGTAGGAATAATATCACAGTTACAAACAGAGGGACAAATAAAATAGCTTCTTGAATCTTAGTAGTTAATCAAGTATAATCCCCCATCAATAACCATAACAATCTACCGCCAAAGCATATACTGCTATGGTTATTGAATACCTCTGCTATTTTCAGATTGTCCCGCAGCTAATTAAGCTATGATGCCAATAGTAATAAGTTATGAGTGTCTATTCTTGGATTTGTAATTGGGAGACTGAACCCCCACAGTTTCTAATAAGTGCTACAGAAAGGCTTGCTAGATTACATTATTGGACAAGATTCGTGCAGATTTTGTTTCTCCTTATCAGAGTTCTGCTTTGTGGTATCCTAACCTTACTTGGAGATTTTAATTTTTAAATGGCTAAAGGGAATCTTGCAGATTGAATCAGTTTTATTTCCCATGGCTACATTTTCCTCGAGGCTCGTCTGTTGTTAAATAGGACTTTTTGTAACTGTGTTCCTATGGGATTCAGCACAACATTTCTCATAGGATTTACTCCAGTGCTTGCATGTTCTCTTCCGCTATCAAACCTTGCAACCATGATGTAACATCCGTTAATTCCTTGCAGCTTATCTGTAATATAGTAGCCGTATTCAGACCTAAATATCTTATCAGCAACTTGTGAATGTCTGCACACTTTTAATAAATAAACATTGGAGAAATGGCAAAAAATTCTAAAAGTCAATGTTTTTCCCACTGTGAGATATTTTTCCTCAATATTTAAGGAAATGACTTTTTCCAGTCTGCTGCACAGCATATGCACTTCCAGCAAGGATGGATGTTTAAGAGCTTCACCATATGGAGAACATACAATCCATACATTGCTTATACCTAGAACTGATGTTAGACATTGTCTGGTTGACTTCAACATATGTTGAACTACTTAAGCTTATAAAAATTCCTTTTGTTTTAACTAAAGTATAACAGATATTGGCCTAAAGCGTAAGATGAATTACTTTCCATGATGTCTGACAAGCATATAAACATGTCATGGCAGTTATTTGCAGTACATGCAGCTAATCGTTGTTAGTGTTTGAGTTTCCCATTACCATTTAACAAAACCTTATTTGCAGCTTGCATCTACATCATTTAGCAGCGTATTCTTGCAACTGTTATGCAACTTATATAAGATACTAAGCAACTGAGACATGGACCATCAATCTTGTGGTCAATAGTCCAATACCTTAACCACTAAGTCATGAATACATCACTGGAAATAAGTCACTTATGATTTTTAGTATTTTAGGTCATCGTCAGTCCAAAAGACTAACAGTAATTATCATATCACTGCATATTAATTGCGATACTGATCTTAAGGGTGGATTCCAATGATATTGGTTTTATACATTTGTTTAAAAACACAGGTATTTCAAATCAAGTCAAGTCAAATTTATTTCTATAGCACTTTTTACAATGCAGCATTGTCTCAAAGCAGCTTTATGATCTTATATTATCTTAAAAAGTCAAGCCCAAGGAGCAAGCCTAGGGCAACAGTGGAAAGGAAAAACTCCCGAAAGTAGAAGGAAGAAACCTTGGGAGGACCAAAACACAAAAAGGGACCCGACCTCCATGGGTAGCCTAGATGTCAATTAAGTAAATGCTTTAAAGTATAATAAAGTAATAGTAAAGTAAGTAATTAATATGTACTTATTTACATAATTAAGTAAGTAATACAATTAAAATTAATATTAATATTTAGGTTAGTAATAAAATAAGTAACAAAATAGATTTTTAAACAAAATAGATTTTAAAATCAGTCCTCAGTTGGAGGATCTTGGAGGCACATCGTCTCTTAGTGACTAAATGATGAACGGAGTTACTGCACTCTGGTGGGACTGGGTTCTGTTGATGAAGACCAGTAGAGTGATGCTGAGGTGGAGGAAGTGTGTGGTGCTGGAACTGGTACTGGAACATCACCTCGGAGATAGAAGAGAAAATGTAGTTACTTATGGGTTAGGAGCACAGAGTCTATTATCAATCACTGATGCCATGTGCAGCATGAAACTCCGGCAGCACTAACTATAGCAGCATAGCTAAAGGGAAAAAAACAGAAGGTAACACAGCCAAGAGGCAAGAGCCAACCTGAGCTATGCGTCATAGTCTAAATCTAACTAAAAGCTTGAGTAAATAAGAATGTTTTAGCCTAGACTTAAAATTTTGGAAAGTGTCTGAATCTCTAACTAAAGTAGGAAGTTTATTCCATAGCAGGGGGCCAAGTATGAGAAAGCTTTTCCCCCTGCTGTTATTTTTTAAATTCTAGGTTCTGAACGGAGCCCTGCACCCTGTAAACGAAATGACCCCAGGCTTCTGTACATATGTGCATATGCATATTTGAAGATTAAATGCAAAAAGTGATATAGAGATTAACGTTACTTGATCTAGTTATAAACAAGTTTCATGCTTGTGATCACTCTTTTAAAACATAATGTTTATGAGTCATGTTTATCGTGCCTTAATAGGAAAAACTAAATATAGTGCAAGCACAAAGCTCTTTCATAATAATGACATTGATAATATTGCGAGTGGTGGAAAGTTGGTTAGGAGTAGATGGAGTAAAGTGAGGTAAAGGTTAAATCAACTTTCTGGACAGTAGACTGTCAGTTCCACAGCCCACCAACCACCACTGTACCAGATTGTGGTAAGTATGATACAAAGCAGATACAAAAAGTTTAATCTGAGTAAATGTTACTTTTTAAAGGAAAAATTTCACAGTGTCAACAAATCCCAAAACCATAGCAATAAGTGGCTGGAAAAAGGAAATTGAGCATATAACGAACAGATGGAAGACCAATTAACACTAAATAGGTCAATTGACAACATGGTTGGGTATAAAAAGAGCTTCTCAGAGTATCAGTGTCTCTCAGAAGCCAAGATGGTAAGAGGATCACCAATTCCACCATTGTTGCGCAGAAAGATAGTGCAGCAAT
>JAUZSU010189223.1:0-12157 GCA_034780255.1 Parotocinclus maculicauda
GCAACTCATTTGATAAATAAAAGTATGAGATTTCAGGGAAAACACAAAATTGTCTAGGTGACCCCAAACTTTTGAACAGTAGTGTATATATATAGAGAGAGAGGAACAAAGGAAATATATATATATATATTGTAACATGCCTTGTCTTGATTGTCTAGATTAATGTAATCTGTCTAATCTAAATTACTTGAGTACATGTACTTGTAACTTTGTGTTGGTTTGGGCAGGACAGGCAGGAAACAGGTTGGCAGGGAAGATGAAACCAGGGTTAATCCAGGGTCATCACAGTGGTGGGTTAATGAATTGCTAATTTCTCCTGACAGAGTTTTAGTTACTAAACAAAGATTTACTCAGGTGCCATATTCAATTCAAGGAGGATTTGATTTACTTTACAGAGCAAAAATACATTAACATACATAAAATAATTTGTAAATGATCACATTAAGTGAACATTGAGTCAATAGATGTTTGACACCATTCATGTTAAGGTGTGTACATTTTTATATAATACAAAAATAACCAATGAACCACTTGTAATACACTTTCTGAAAAAGAGAGAAAGTATTGGCAAGTACATGCACAATTTGAGCCACGCATTCATTAGTGCAATTCACAAAATGACAGACCATTGTCTTGTTTGGTTCTATACTTAAGCACAATGACATAAGACTGACATTAAAGTGCATATTGAAATGCACCTCTCACTCACACACATATACAGTTATATGCTAATAAAAAGTTTTGCCGAGTTTCTAATTAAGGTAAGGTGACCACAGTTTTGAAATATACCTAAATATGAAACAAACATATAATAAATATGACATTTCTTTAAACTTTAATAAAAAAAATATAAAGCATTTCATCTGGAAATGCTAGTGGGTCCCAAGGGGCTGCAAATGCCAAATGTTCATGTGCAAATGCCAGCATTTCACAAAGACCTACATTACTGTGCAAAAGTCTTAAGCCACCATTCATATTGGTTGTTTTAGCAATGGTATAATGACCATACATAATGTAATGTCTACAATTTATTTATTTATTTGGTTGTATTCTAATAAATAGACTGAGAAATAATTATATATGATCACTACACACAGTTGTATATCAAATTGTGGCCTAAGACCAATGTACTGTACATTTTAGTTCCTGCAGTGCCTTCCAGCCAGATCTGGCTGCCAAAATTAGCCATTCTGAGGAAGAAGAGACTCAATCAGTAGATCATAACCCTTGCTTTGCAACAGTGACCCCTGCCAGCCCTGCATTGGACTGATGCCAGCCAGGAAACACATACCTGCATCCTGACCAGGAAAACACAGAGTTTGTATTTGTTCCCTGCACATTTGTGTCCTTTAGCAAATAAATAAAACATAAATTGCCCAGGGGTGTCCAAAGTGTTGCATGAACTGTATAGATAAAGCATCACCCAAACGATAGGTAAGTTTTGTCATAGTATTGGTGCATAATAACCAATAATAATCACTCACCTTACATTAATACAATTTATGGATGTGGGTGTCCAGGAGCTAACAATCAGCGCAGCGCACAAGGCAGAAACCAACCATGGACAGAATGCCGTGCGTGCACACACACACTCTGGGACACTTAAAAAATGCCAGAAGGACCTAATGTGAACGACACTGGTAGAACATGCAAACTCTGTGCACGCAGAAGCCACACCAGGACTCAAGCTGTGAGGGGAGTGTGCTAACCATGAGCATGAAAACCTGCTGATGCATTCCAGTCACATCAAGCACAACATGCAGGCATGATTGACTTTGTCAGATGCAGGGGGGTCTGGGGAGAGGTGCTGGATTCCTAGAAACCCTGGCCAATCAATATAAAAGTAGACTAGTATTGTTTTATTACTGACAAAAAGATGTTGTACAAAGTATTAAATAATTGGGTTCTAATGATTGTGAAGTATTTTATTTAATTCCATTAAATGTTAGATTAACTTTCAGTATGAGATTCATCGGAAGGTCAGTTTCTTATTGTATTTTGATTGTACTTTATCGGGGGTTCCAATAATTGTGGAGGGGACTGTAAAAACATATTTATGTATTTTATTCAGTTGAGGAAATATGTCAAATATAGGTAATTAAATCGATTAAATACACTTTACATGTTGCTTGTTCATAGGAGGTTATGGTGAAAGTGACTAAATCAAATCATTTCATCAAACAACAAATTACAAATGTTACATAATACAACATGGTTTTTAAAATCTATAAGTGTTCAATATTGTTAATTAATTGTCAGAAAATACAGTAAATTAATGGTGCTTCTTGCTGCTTACAGGCATTTGACGATATATGTTACATAGTAAGAAGGTAATCTCCTAATGTTTATCCTAATGTTCAGTGTTTTATGTTGAATGGGTGTGTGGATGCTAAATTAAAATAGAGGTGATAACAATTTTGCAAATATCTATTATGATCAAATTACAAAGTCTACTTAAGCAAATGGTCCCCACCTTGTTGCTGTAGTTTTACCACCCACTACTACTATTCATTGGCTCTCCTGGCATCTAGAACAGGACTCTCTAACTTCATGTCCACTACCTCTTGTCTGGTGGCTGGATTTTTATACATAGGTTACCAGCTAGGTATTAATAACTGTTCCTTGTTATAAAAAAGATCAACATGTCCTCTGCTGTGTCACAGCCTGTTTCTTTTAGCACTTAATTGTAATAAACAAGTAATAAATTGCTAACTTTAGGCCCCTTGACTACGGTACAAATAACACTTATATTCCTTACATTCTTACATTGTCCATGAACCATTTTTGTAAAAAAATACATTATTTTTTAATGCCTCAGACATTAAGTAAATTAACAAGACTTAATATTTAACCAAGATTTAGGTTACTAATCAACAGAGGAGTGTGCTAGGTCTGGAAAATGAGCTTTTTAGATTGTCATTTAAATGCGTATTATATAGCACAAATTCACATAACAATAGACTAAACATTGGAAATCTGATGTCGGGGAAGGACTGCTATGCTGCATTTGCACACTGAGCAACTCTTTATTCAGTAAGCTACTGATTACAGCCAGCTACCTCTCCATGATGTGCTTAGATGATGTTCAGAAGAACATTGCATTAATTACTGTATTGCAGGTTCCATAAAAGCTTTATTTTTATCAAAACATTTTCTGCTAATATTATCACAAAATTCTAATTCTGACCATTTTACTGGCTAATATTTTAGTTAGGTCCTAATATGGAGAAACCATCGCCACCTTTGAATAATTAGTGAGATATGAAAGGAATAAAAAGTCTGACATTAAATGATGGTAAGAAAATAATGTGTACTTTTTAAGTCAACAAGCACTTTATACCCACATTAAGCAACACATTTTATATACCATTACCTTTTGTCCCTCGACTGAGTTGCATATTTGATAAATACATAAGCTTTAATTTGCTGTATAATGACCATGACCTTTTATAAGGAATAATTTGCATGCTTTGAAGAAAACTGGATTTTTTTAACCAGACATGTCGCCAGAATAAAATTCACACTAGTTGATTTTAAGACATACAAATGCAAGAAAAAGTTTGTAAATTATTCTCCATTAGACAATGCATTACTACATAAATGAAAGATGCATCGAAATTTCAGCTCAAAAACATTTTTGCCAAAAATAGTCAACTGTGGTTGACTGCGGTTTGCAGCCATAAGAGAACAAAAAAATGAGCAGAGCATGAATGAATGCATTCAAAAAACTAACCGCTTATCGAACACAGACTTGAGCTTGATGCACAAACTCATAGTTTTTTCTTCCAGACATCCAGAGTGCACTGAGCTTAAGTAAATGTGGCTAAACTAAAATCTATTGGAAACAGAGGTAGATTTAATGGTTAAACAGGCTTAAGATCAAGGGTCAAAATCAAACACATAATTGATCTTTTGATCTTCATTCAAGCCACAATAATAGAACAACACATTCTGCCTCAACTAATGCTTCAGCAAGAAACTAATGTGATGCTTTTCCATAAGTTTTCCACATGATTGAATCAAGATTAAATACGCCTTTATATGTGGGCCAGGTGGTTAAGATACTGGGATATTGGCCAGAAGGTACATGGTTCAAATCCCACCTCTGCCATGGTGCGATTGTTGGGTCCTTAAGCAAGACCCTTAATCAACAATTGCTTGGTTTGTAAGATTTTACAGCATAAAATAATTGGATTGCAATGTCACATTGCTCTGGATAACTAAATGTAAAATGTATGTCATTTGTACATAGAAATTCTTGCGCATAACTCTAATGTAAGGGAATAAAACCACATTCAGTCATATTCACAGGAGGTACAGAAGTACCTCATTATTTAAGTATATTTTTAGATATCTTATTTCAGTAACTTAATATTTAATCTGTAACAGCCTTTTTACATTAGCTTTCCGTAACTATTTTTCTTTTTTATTTAGGCCATTTCCGTAGGCATCTAATGAAGTGCAAATTGATGGAAAAAAATGGTGATGATCCAGTTGTTCTACTAAAATGCAGTGACATTTTTAGTTTGTTTAAATATCCTAAATTACTGCATTACTGAATAATGGCATGTCTTATGAGTGATTTAGCAGCATTTATAAAATTGTATTCCAAAGTATTTTATATATTTTTGTTTTTATTCTGTTTTTGCTGTGATTATATATACAAATAAATACAGTGTCATTTGTATGAGCTTCGCAGATGATTTCTATCAGTAGGAGTACAAACCATTATGTACCCCCTCAGTGTCATGGATGTGTACCTCTAGCCCTCAGTAAGTGTTTCAGAAAGAAATTTCAAAGAAATGCTTTTACATTTACTTGAAGTACATTGAGTAGCCTGATTTTTTGTAGTGAAACTCTTACTTGTGTTTTTGTTGTTTTCCAGATTAATAGTACTTCCACTTAAGTAAAGATGTTGTGTACTTCTGCCACCAATGGCCAAATCTCTGTAACTGTAACATCTGATTTTCAATTTATCCAAAAGCACTTTTAATTTGTTCCTCTAATGTATTGCCATATTAATTGCCTTTATTTTACATGAGCTGCTAACAGGATTCTTGGGCTGCAGGCTATCTGTACTATCATAAGATAATGTATACTAAAGCTCTATTTTGACTGGACTGATTTATCAGAGGACGTCTTCAAATACTCTTGCATCTGGGCAGTAATAATGTTTCTAGTGGGTCGTACTCTTTATGAACTCAGATGTCTGTCATGTAACTGACTAACAGCAAAATATTTAAATACAGAGTCAAACTTTATACCTGTGGATGCCATTAAAATGGCTCATTTTGAAAGTTGCTCCTTAATGAGTAATTGATCCACATTTAAATACATAAATATTTTTCATATGATCAGTTTAGGAAGAATGTGTACTTCTATTATCACCAGACAATATCTTGTGAGTAATTAATGCATAAAACCAGGTTTTGCCAATAAGTTTGCAAACTTTTTCTTGCTACAACATATTTACCTTGAGCAGATACATTCATTCACCTTTCAATCTCCATTCGCTCTTCACTGTATATGTTACAATCCATTAAACATGATGTCACCTCATTTGATAGCTTGCCAAATAATAATGGCAAAGATCGTTAGCACTAAACACAGCACTAACGCCATAATGCACTTCCTCTTGCGGGACTTTCTCTGGAAATGACAGAAAGACAGCAGAAATATAACTTTACTGCTACAATGAACACTTTATGGTTTAGATTAAACAAGATTAGCTGGCGTACCTGGTAGTAGTTGGCACGCTGAAGCTGCTCAGATCCCCGCTCCACATGCAGCTCAGCACTTTCCACATTAGCCTCTATACTGTCTGGATTTGATATACACATAAACCAAGAACATTTAAACATTGTGGGTGAACCGAAGACCTGATTGATGACTGATCATAACTGACGGCTATTCTCACCTATCATATCACCCTGGTCATGAATCATAACTGCTAAGTCCTTAAATATTTGGTTCACATCCATAATATCCGCCTGCAAAAAGAGGAAAAAATATATTACATATTATATATATATATATATATATATATATAAAACAGCAATTTTTGTCCAGTAGTTAAGATCCAGCAAGTTTGCTTTAGAAAATGCCAATCTGCATAAAAATGCTAATTACAATGCTTGTATCAATTACTGTTGAGTGGAAACACTAAAGATAATCTAACACAGTAAGTAAGAAAGGACTATTATTATTATAATCGTCACAACTGACTATCTGCATATTGGATTTTGCATCAATTTTGCCATTCCTGACACTACCCTCCCCATGTATTCGGACCTTGTCCAGCACTAGAAGTACTCCCCCAATGGCTTGGGTTTTCTGTAAACGGTACACTTGACTATCATGTTGCAAGAAACTCCCACCCATGATTGCCTCGGCAGGTGTTTCCCTCTTTCCCTGGAGTCTCAAAAAGCATGTGGTCATGGGGTGAAACGGATGCTGATTTTCTGTGAGGGACAATCATAAGCCCTGTTAATACCTCCAGCTGTCGGATGTTAGTTTCTCTCTCTTTGATCACAGCCAAGTCCTCTTCTGTGATCGGCTCTTCTTCAGCCAGACTCTGTGTCTGCTGCAAGTCTTCAGTCCTATACATTCAGAGCAAACATTACTTTAGTCTTCATCTGACCCACTACGTGCAGTCCTGACCTGATCCAATGTGTGAACAATGTGTGAAGAATCTTGAAATTAATAATGTGACATTAATGTTTGCAGGAAAAATGGGCCAAAATAACACAATCACTTGGTATTCTTAGTGCTTTAGTTTTTTTTTACAATGGAGTGTTGTCTCAAAGCATCTTTACAATTTTATATTATCTTCCAATATCGAAAGCCACTCCCAACAAAACTAATGGCAACATTGCAAAGCGCTTTACCATGAATGCTTTACCATTCCAACATTTTTAGAATGTGTTACAGGCCTGAAAAGCAGGACTGGAGGTAGGGTCATACTGTCTGACACTTTAAAATTGTATTTAATTTTTTTTTTACTTTGCATACTCTCTGAGCTTCTTCTTATTTGGAATTTTAATAAATAAAATAATTAACCTATTAAAATTAAGACCTGTCAGCACACTTTTTCAGAATACAGTTTAATAAAACCTTATATGAACCTACTTTTCAAACGTCACAAGCTGCTCATCTTGACAGCCTTCTTCGTTCTAAAAAAGTGAGAGATTGTAAAGAATATAAAAAATGTCACCAAAGCTATATCACCATGACTAAGACAAAAAAAACCCAAACATGCTGTAATGTAAAGTACCATAAAACGGCTGCTTGCTCGAGCCCTGGCCACAGACTCTCTTTCCCTCTCAGCTGCTCGGCGCTGCACCACTTGGAAGTTGTTGAGGGCTGCCGAGAAGTCATTCATTAGCCGGTCCTTTTGGATTCTTTGCTGCCTCTATGTAAAGAATTTGCATGTACTATAACTGCTCTTTGCACCACTATAGTTTGTTCTGGGAAATTGAGCTCACCTGCTCTGAAGGGGATTGAGGTGGGGGTACAGTGCCCAGCTCTTTCAGGTGCTTGTTGGTCTCTTTGGCTAGCTGGTTTGTGTAATGCTGCATCTGCTGACTGAGTACACCACAGAGATCTGTCACAAGTACTTTTCACATGCTTCTAAAGACTTGAGTTGTGTTGCTATTATGTGGGTAACTGATAAGAGCATACCTATGTGATTTGTTAAACATATAATGCTGAAAATGACTCGTCTGCTATATTTGCCTTAGTGGTGTAGTCTAGTTGGGTGTGGTGGGTAAACTGTGCCTAGCTGATGACCCCAGCAATGACCAGCCAAAAGCTCCCGACTCATAGTAGACTTATCCATGACCACATGCTCTTGATAGGTAGCATAATATATTTACTATCCTTACAGGAATAATTGTTGTAAGAAAGTGACTTGTTTATAATATAATACATTCCTCAGCACTTGACCGCAACAAAACTTGTCAAATTTGGTTGTTAATGCATTTGAAAAGGAAAAATTGTCTGGGCAATTGGGACTTGTCTCTTTGTTCAGTACACAGAGCACGTACTAAAACTTGTATAGAGTATAGAGAGGCATACCTCTTTTCAACGAAACATAGGAGCATGTGCCAGTCTCAGTGCAGTGCAGGTCTCTGTTAAACTCCAGGTTTTTTTTTACATATATTAGTACTTAGTGCAAATATGCCGCTAATCTCACTGTTTTGCTTTTTGTTTGGCTGTTATCAGTAATTTTCTCAGGACCATTAATGTAAGAAAATTAAGAAAATTACTGATAACAGCCAAACAAAAAGCAAAACAGTAAGAACCACATATTTCATCTAACTACTGTTTTTATGCCTTATACAGTGTGGACTTTCTGGGAGTCTATAACATTCTTGGCACCTGTCATGTCTTTTGGAATGAATTAATGACGAGTGCTGAGGTACCCCTAGAGCTAGTTTGAACTGGTTATCTTTTGTCTTCTGCATTAATTTCACAGGGCAATAGACATGTGCTAGAAGTGAAGGCAGGCTTGACTCACAGTCTATCCTGAAGTTCAGGAGTGTCTGGTCTACTACCAAGCTGGAACAGCATGGACTTAATTTGGCCAGCTGAACACACAGGACAGAGAAGAAATATACATGAAAATGTATCATTCATTATTACGTTTAATAATTGTAATAAATGTAATAAACTCTAAATTATAAAGTGCATTAGGCTATACAAATATTGCAATACAAATATTGTATTTGATCCTTCAAGCTGAGAATTAGAAATATCGGCATTTCCACGTTCTATACAATGGATTTATGACTAGCCTTAAGTAAAGCAAAAACGTGCATGACAAACATAATGTGGCTATTGTTATAAGCCATTGTGTTCTTATTTCAGCCACTCTGCTGTAGGACTAAAAATGGTTCCTTTCAAGATCAGTGACTAATGTCTGGGGAATTTAACCCTGACCTGGATTCATGCGCAACAGTGATGCAGGAGTATTCTGTGCACATTATTTTCTACAAAAATCATATAAACAGTGTCTATGACACCAGACAGTTTGATATTAAAAAAGGAGGAACACTTGTCATCAGTAGTTTTTCTATATCTAAGCATTTCTGGAAATTAATATGGTAAATATATTTACTGCCGTACAAGTATTATAGAATTGAACACTTACTGTTGTGTGTTATTTTCTGAATATTAGCAGTGCACATCTGAAATAGGTTGCTGAAGTCACGCGGATGTGAGCGGTACCCCTCCATCCTTCCAGAAGACATGATGGACACAAATAAAAGCACAGAGGAGGCCTGCAGAGCAATTACAGTACAATAATTACAAACATAAAAACTTGGCATATCTGCATTACAGTGGCATGACATTCAAAACGTTACCTTGTCAGATCATTAGCTTGTAAGGTCATTGCACAGGTTGACACTATAAATATCTCCTTTGCAATTTACAATTTAGTATCTCTAAAGTCTCACAGTAAGAGCGAACTCCGCAATGGACTAGTGCTATGAATGGATTAGAGAAAGTGAGTAAAATTATGTTAACGACGTTGTTAGAGTTTTCACTTTATGATGGACTAATTAACAAAAAACATTAGGCAATGTGAGAAGCACATTTAGTTGCCTAGTTACCCTTTGTCCCCTTGTGACCTCACAGACATGCATTGAAGCATCCTGTTGACTGACCACTCCTGGCGAGGGTAGCAATGGTACTGGAAATTCCTTTATTTGTACACAATCTGTCTGTTTGTAGATTGGAGTCCAAACTCATTACTTGTGTTTTTTTCAGCCTGATTAACATCAAAAACCCTTTTGTTGTGGTCATCAGAATTTTTCTTTTTTCGTACTATGATATGCCTTCTCAAACCTGTGAATATCAAACTTTGATCAATAAATGTTCATGACTCTCTTTTACACTTACTGACTTCCTTACTAGGAGCACCTGTACACCTACTATTCATGCTTTTACATATTCCACCAATTTTATGGCAACAGTGTCATGCATAAAATGATGCATAAAATTATGCCGATATGGGCCAGCAGATTCATGTAGTGTTCACAACCAACAGAATGGCATTTTTGCTGGTGTCAGTTGGCTGGTTTGATTATTTCTGCAATTCCTGGCACTTTCAGCACTAACATTTCTAGAGATTCCTAGATAAAATAAAAAAAAACCCAAACATCTGCTGACAGACCCTCCTTGCTAATGTGATCTGACCAGGATGGTTCAAGTTGAAAAAAATTCTACAGTAACTTCAATAACCACATTGTACAATTGTGGTGAGTAAAAAGCACGTCTGCATGCGCATCATGTCAAACCTTAAGTTCCATTCCTAAGTCTAAGTTGTGTCACTAGTTATCACTATTTACTACTAGTTGTGTTTAAGGTTCAAATATACAAGTTTAAATATACTGCACAGCTGAAAAATGGAAAAATGTAGTATGATGAATCTTAATTTCTGCTGAGGCACACAGATGATTTGAATGAGATGAATTTGGAACCAGCTTGTGTCAAATTGCCCAGGCTAATGGTGTGGAGAATAAAAAAAAATCAATCAATCAATCAACCATTGTTGTAATGCCACAGTGTATTGTTGCTAACCATTTGCATCCCTTCGTGGCCACAATTCAGCCATCTTCTAATGGATCCTTCCAACATGTTTTTTGTTTATTTGTTTTATTTACTATCACTATCAGCATCAGTGGGCATTTCAGTGACACACAAGGTTACACCTATATTTAAAGTTTATTTCAAGACTAATCTGCAGGAAGAAACGGAAGTGGCTGGGGTGGGCCCATATGGAAATATGAAGGATATGCAGACTCCACACAGGAGGACCCAGTCCACTCCACCCTAGGATTAAACCCAGGGCCTTCTTGCTGTGGGGTGATGGTGCTGCCCAATGAGTCACTGTGCCTGCTCTATCAACATGACAATAAAAGTAATCTCAAACTGGATTCACAGATACAACATTACTGCTTTTCACTCACCTCTGGATCTGAATAAAGTAAAACATCTTAGATATGTGCTACACCTAAAGATTTGGATAATGAAAGTATGTGTGTGTGTGTGTGTGTGTGTGTGTGTGTGTGTGTGTGTGTGTGTGTGTGTGTGTGTATGTGTGAATTAACAAAAAAACAATCAGGTCAACATGGAGCAGAATCTAAAAGGAATGTTTCTAAAACCTTCTGGACAAAAATGGACTTGTATTGTAAGCAAGGGTGGCTATACCCAGCATTAGTATAGTGTTCCTAATAAAGTGCTGAGTGTATAGATTATCAAACGCCCACTTTCTCATCCAATCCCATCATTGACAAGACAAATAATAAATCTCCATATTATTATAAAAGAAACAGAAGTATTATTAAGATTTCAGATGATTTGTTTTGGTCGCGGATGAACCCGCTGATTATTGATAATGCGCAGTATGAGAATAAACTGACTACTGAGGACACATCCGCCTTTTAAATAGAGCCTGAGTGTGCCTGATGTTTACATCCATTCCAGAATGTTCTGGACGCTTCCACCAAGCAGATTTCGGATAATTAAATGGTCTTATGTGCATATTATGTTATTCAAGTGTGTAATTACGAGATCGAGAATAAATGGCTACTTACCACGCGTTGATGCAACACGCTATTCCTGCAAACTGGCTCAATGTTGCTGTGGTGATCCAGCAGCTCGTGCGCGTCACGCCGCTCCCGATTAGCGCCGCGGTTGTGTGTCAATTCAACATCACGAGACTACCACTTGCTCTACTAAGGTAGACTATACTAGCAATCTAGAAGCTTTTAGGTTAAGTTTATTTGCATTCTAGATCTATCTATACAGACACCATCTAACTAGGCATTGACAGGTGCCTGTATTAAAAAATCCAGCTATCCACCATAAAAATACAAAAAGAAGGTGGGGTTGGTGGGGGGTGGCATGCACTCACTTAAAATAGACCCACGTAATCTTACAATAACATGATATTTACAGTTGGTTTATTAAAAAGGCTTTTCAGTAAAAGTCTACTACAAAAACTCCAATGAAAAATGATAAGCATTTTGAATAAATGCATTTTAAATAAAATTAAGTTAACATTTCCTGTAATTAATGAATAGCACAATGAAAGAAATAATCTAAACATCACTCACTTAACAACAACAGTTAACAATAACTCTCAACTCGA
>JAUZSU010189234.1:0-12156 GCA_034780255.1 Parotocinclus maculicauda
GTTGTAGATCGTTTCGAAAAACTTGTTTGCAAATGTATTTTTCAATGAACAAAGTTCATAAGCAACAGTAGTTCTTGCATGTTCGTTTAATCGGACCAGCTGGTTATTAAGACCAAATCTATTGCATCCCGATGTAGTCCGATTAACCGGAATCGACTGTATATGTCACCTTATGTGAATATGCTATATGCTATATGCTAATTATAACTATATTATAATCAGTATAGACGAATTAAGAAAAACTTATGTTTAGAGAAAGAAACACATTGTATTTTAACATAAGAACTTTATCTCATCTGTCAAACATGGTGGTGGTATTTAGGCATGTTTTGCTGCATCTGGGCTCGGACAGCTTACCATACTTTACTAAAATAATAAGCTATGAATTATACTCTCAAACTCTAAATGAGAACTGAGAACTCTAAACAACAAATGGCAGCAGCAGTATGTAACTCGTCTCATGCCTATGGTCATTGTGGAAGCTCGTCACAAAACAAACAAGATGTGACTCAGAATGAACCTGGGGTCAAGGGGGATGACGCTGATGTGACACAGTTGTGCTTCTGAGAAGAAACCTACAGATCTGTCAAAACTAAATACATTTAGGCAAGTCTTCTGAATGTTTTAGTGGTATGGTTTAGGCAGGATTGTAGCAGATTTCAGGCCATGAGCCGTGAAGAGCATCAGTGTGATGAGGGCTGGAACAACTTAGTCATCAGTCCGCCACAGATCATCCTTCAAGATCTGAGCTTATGTAACATGGAGCTTGACTGGCTCACTGAATTGTCCTTATTAGTTTTAGATGACCTTTTAGTAATCAGCACTTCTCCAGATGGAAATACTTTGTTTCACTTTTTATGTAAAGAGGCATGATACACATGATATAATCTTTATTGTTTTGTTGAATTGCACCCATATTCTCATACTGATAAGGTAGATAGTTCTAAAAGTTAAGATGCATAGTGACAATCTGGCAACGAGTCATAAATATACATTCATTCTCTTCTCCTTAGTTTCCAAGCATATGGAGGAACATGTATGGAAACAGTGTTTTATGAGCCACATCCATTTTCATTTACCTTATACTGATTAAATACAGCCTCACACTTAACAGCTCTGAAAAAATATAAGTGACCACCACAAATTTTCATTTAGCGTTTGTACAAACAGTAGTATGCAAAGGTTTATTTTAAAATTAGTTTAAGGGGTTACTGCACTTTGTAGTCCATCTGTTTCTGTACATATTTTTTTCGTTCCCCTTTATGGTGTTCTCTAATGGTCAGGATCCTCACAAGACCAGCACAGATCAGGTACTATTTGGGTGGTGGATCATCCTTGGCACTGCATTAACACTGCTGTGGTGGGGTGTTAATTTGTGCTGAGCTGGTATGACTAGATCAAGCACAGCAGTGCTGCTGGGGTTTTAAAATGCTGTTCACTTTATTAGAGACATTCACCTTAATGCTTTGATTTGTAGATTTAATGTCAGAGACAGCAGCTTATGTATTTTTGTACAGTTTGTGTCATTATCAAATCCTTCCTCAGTGCCTGCAATATACTGGTGACTGGACTATTTGGTTGGTGGATTGTTTTCAGTTCAGCAGTGACTCTGGGGTGGTTTTAAGCTCCAGCAGCATACCAGCAGTATCTGATTCACTTATAGCAGCAAGACACACACTAACACACCACCACATCAGTGAGAATGATCCGCCACCCAAATGGGACTTGATTTGTGGCTATGTGAAGGTCCTGACCATTAAAGAATATAAGAATAGAAAAATAAGTATACAATAAGTATATGAAGAAACAGATGGACCACATTTATTAACTGTAGAAATAAAAAAGTTGACCAATTAAATGAAAAAAAGTATAAGCAGAATATTAATTGAAAAATATAGAACACCTAGGACTTTTGCACAGTTATGCACTGTATATGACAGCAAGTATATTCCAGGATCTGATTAATTCCAGCAGCGACACACCCCATTTTACTTAATGAACTCTTGATTATATGTTAACCTAAACTGTATTGTTTGTTGAAGAAAAGTATATGTCACATGAAAACTGGTATTTAAATATTTAATTCCTAAGTGTGAACAGCAGTGTTGTTAAATAAATGTTTACTTTTTTAATAAATTAGTATTTGTATTATTAATTGAAGTCTGAAAACACAACGTCTTTATTTTGAGCAGTTGTTATTTACAGCAAATAAATCCTCTTGCCATTGCTGTGAAGAAAATGTTCAAATATGTTCAATTTCAATCAAGCACACAGTACCTGTATATACACATCTCACAAAAATAAGGGAATATTTTAAAACGAATATGAAGCTATTCCCAAAGAAACATTTGATTTCATTTCATTAAACAAGATAATTAGGAAAGCAAATGAAAAGTCAAAGAAAGTTGTTTGATTACGTAAATGAGATTCAAACTCAATTATGGTAATTACGTAGTAAGTGATATTTTCATGGAGGTGAACAGGAGCATGTCAAACCAGACGAGAGTGCAACCCATTGACTGTTTAGTAGGGTGTACGGTCACCCAGGAGTGCCAAAACACACTGACAGTGATGGGGCATTGACAGGATCAGATTGTCCAGCAGTTCTTATGGGATCCTTTATATTCATTTTGAGCTAATTTTTGTGAGCAGTGTAGCAAAACTAAAGAAACTGATAATACTGGTGTGCTGTCTTTATCTCTGCAGAGAGCCGTATAGCCGAAAGTGTGCAAGCAATTAAAACAATATCTCACAGGTGAGACTTGTAGGTGCATGTATTTCATGCATAAAGTAAATTCATAAGGTCAGAGTGTCAGTAAATGTAACTGAAAATACCCGCAGGATTAGGCCTAGAAACCTCGACTCAAGATTCGCAATAGAAACACGACAGTCAGGTTAAGCTTGATCAAACAAATTTCCCCTTGTGGGATAATAAAAGGCTATCTTATCTTATCTTATCAGTCCCATGTAAAAGCATCCACCTCCTGCTGCCGTCGTTTCATGATCACCTCCAGCTCTGAGTTCCCACAGGTCCTCTAAAGAGAAATAAAGAGATGCACTTATGAATACGTCTCTGTACCTGTAACAGTAGAACCAATGACCTTGGTTTAAAAGACTGACCTCTAGCTGGGCTTTTTGCACACAGATCTGGCTGTAGACCCGAGAACCCTCATCTCCACACACTGCCCTAAGTTCATCCTTACTCAGAGAGAAGAGCTGAGCTCCAGTCAGTATACCCAGACAGTCCACAACCCTGGTGCAGCACAGTAAAAATAGAAACAGTATAAAGTTTTGGGGTTTGGTTACTGTTGTGTGTAGATTAGTGGTAAAATATCAGTATGTATATATTTCTAATCCATTATATTTCATGTTTTGTCTGGTTAACCTATGGCTAGTAAGGGTTATAACATTAATAATGAGGTGATTTCAAACAGGTGACTTGTCATAATTTGGTTCTAAAGGAGTATCCATGACAGGCTAAGTCATTGAGGAGCAAAGATAAGCAGATGATCGCCAGTCTGTGAATAAATTAATGAGAATGCAAATTATTTAAATGTTCAATGACAATGTTCTTTTACAAGGCTGGAATAGATTTGTTCCACGATCACAAAGCCAAGATCCAGTAATTGGAATAAACATGGGTGAATTGTCCAAAGAACCTGGCATACCACAACATTAAACAAAACAAAGTTAACTGTAAAGTAATACTTACGGTCTGGAGAAGCTCTTGAGGTTCAGCCATGTACGAACCTCAAACGGTTGTGATTCAGAGGTGATGGGGATAGTCCTGGTGGAGTGCTCCACCCTGAAGTTTCGTGCAGGAGGTTGGATTTTACTGTCAGTGATCCTCTTTAAAAGTTCATTATTTACCTCCTTCTGCTGTGTTCTGTCTAAAGAAAGACAACCAACACTTACAACAAGACAAATGCGCTGTCAGTTTCGATACAAACATTGTAAATGGCAGCTTTTGTTTTTCAGATTTATTTAACATTGCTATCAACATCGGTGGCCATTTCAAAACACACAAGATTACATCTATACTATACTATACTATATAATATACAGTATATACACACACAATATGCTCACAAATTTTAGTGATTTATATATCTGAATATATGGGCTGTATCTAGGGGTTTATATAGCTAAATTTATTTTATCAAAATAAATTAAATAAGCATTTGATTTTATTATAAACAAGATCATTAGAAAAGCAAATGAAAAGCTAAAGAAAGTTGTTCGATTATAGAAATGAGATGCAAACTCAATTATTGTGATTAAGTGGCAAGTGATATATTCATGGGTGTGAACAGACGCATGTCTACTGTTCAGTAGGGCGTATGGTCACCCAAGAGTGCCAAAACACAAGGACAGTTATGGGGCATGAACAGGATTAGATTCTCCAACATTTCTTGTGAGATGCTCTTCATATTCAGTGAGTTCCACTGGTCCTCTTTGCTCCACAAAGGCTCAGCCATTTGTGGATACTCATTTTGACCAAAATCATGATTACAATTACCTGTTGACATTTACATTTATGTCATTTACGCCCATATCCAGAGCGACGTACAATTAATACAGTCTTACAATCCAAGCAATTGGGGGTTAAGGGCCTTGCTCAAGGACCCAACTGTGGCAGAGGTGGGATCTGAACAATGGACCTTCTGGTCCATAGTCCAGTACCTTAACCACTAGCCATCACAGTCCCACACCCGTTTAAAATCACATTACCGGTATATATATATATTTTTTTTTAACTCATTACTAGCCCTGAATTGGCCCTTTTCCACATTTGTTCTGCAATGAAAAAAAAAGTCAAATAAAAAGCAACACACTTGTTGTAAAAGTTTCAATTTTCATCTGCTTTTCCTGATGAAAATCACAGTGACCCAGCCATTGGCCCAGGATGATCCCAGGATTCTTTGGGTAAAGGGTAAATGTGTTAATAATTAATTAATATTAAAATATTATCTGGCCAATATTTCAACGAGTATCTGTATTAGTGTGTGTAAGGCCTAGGTTAGAGTTCTGATCCATGAGCTGCATTGCTAAATAGAAAAAACAGTGAGCACTTGGGATGTAATCTCCATATATACTCTCATGTATTTCTCTGCCTGACTCACTTCTATCTCACAGCCACTACACAGCACAAAAGATAAGAGGAGCTACGCACTGTCTTTGTCTCTCGAGGATTTATTCGTCTCCACATTCTCTGCGTGATTCAGTGAGGATGCTGGAGAAGAAGCTTTGTAAGGATTTGTTACCTGCAAAGAGAAATGAGCCTGACTGAGTGGGTAAGTTAAAAAACGGAATAAGACAATTTTGGGACCATACAGGTGTGACTGTGTTTGCAAATCATTAATAATAAGGGTTAAGGCCAGGCGATTCACCTGGTTATTGAAGAAGGAAGCACGGCTGTGCTGTGTTTCCCCTGCTTTTATGTCCTCCAACACGTTGCAGGGGACGTAGCCCATCTGGGAACTGCGGTTCCTCAGGAGCCACCATTGCTTCTCACTGTCTAGCACCTGAAAGAGTGAAGGCTGCAAGTGTGAAGGATGCAAATACATGGCAAGTAAATTAAAATGTACATAAGCGCGAGACTACAGACTCTGACGTACCTCCAGAAGTTCACCCTTTTGAACACTCAGCTCGTTGGCATTGCGAGCTACAAAGTCATAGCGGATCCTCACGCATCTGGATTCACATCTGTTTGATCTGTGTTGGAACGGCCCGACAAATCCATCATAAGTTAAATGTATTATGAACTGAGGAGTTTAATATTTACAGTAACTGCAGCCTGAAAGTGATCCAGAGGATTCAGTTGCTGCTTTCCTTTCGGTTGGCTGTAATCATCAACCTGTTTAGAACTCATGGACACTTAACTGGATTAAGAATACAGTACAGTAGTGTAAAAAAATAAAGAAAAACACAGGAAACACATACTGAGTAAGAGCTATTGTGAATCTGAATCATGCTACAGCTGGAACGAGTCACACAACTCGACTTCTAGTGCATTGACTATCGAAAAAATGGCAAGAACTGAGACACATATTTCTAGTCAAAATGCACCAAGAAGCAAATTTGAGAAGTTCCAAGGTGGTCGAAAGCCAGTGTCTTCAGATATGCATGAACCCAGTCCCACCATGCCCGGCCCAAATGTATTATTAATTAAAATTGTATTATTTACTTCTTTTTACTGTTTCTACAACTTAATTATTCCAATTAATATCTAGGCCACCCAAGGAGGATGGGTCCCTTTTTGAGTCTTGGTCCTCCCAAGGTTTCTTCCATCTATGTTCAGGGAGTTTTTCCCTGCCACTTTCACCCAAGTCTTGCTCAATTTGGAATTGGCCTTTTTAAGATAATATAGTAATATATAAAGCTGCTTTGAGACAATGTAACATTGTAAAAAAAAAAAAAAACCGCTATATAAATCAATTTGACTTGACTTGACTATAGTCCAGAGACACAACAGTGCAAGTCAAAATAATGTCCTTTATTTACACATTACACCAATCAAATCTAGACACTACCTTTTTATCTGTAAGACTAATAATAATAATATAATATAATAATAATATAATATAATAGTATCTCTTACAGCTCTTACTCCATAGCTGGGACTAGCATCCTTTCTCCCACGGCAGCAGAACGGAGTATTTATGTTGCAGCTGAACGACTTCCAGTAGGTGAACCTGTAACTCCGTTTTCCTTCCATCACAATTCCCAACCATAATTGCAAAGTCATTTCAAAATAACATGATTTAATAATAATCATAATAATAATATTAATAAAAATAATAATAATTTCTGCCATATTTAACAGCCAGGACAAAAACAAAAACACCACAATGCTCTAAGAATTAATTAGTGGTCATAATTGTGGTCATAATTGGGGACATCTTTGTCCCCTCCCAGAGTTCTCTGCAAAGGACCAAAGTGACTGTAGGTTTTAATTCCACCCAAGTACGAGCTACAGTTGATCTGTTTACTTAATAGTCTTCACTTATTACTTTATTTGTACGTCACGTCTTTGACGAATGATGTTCTACAAAAGTGACGAATATAAACAAATCAAATTGTACAATTTTGAGAAAAGATGCATATAAATTCATTTCTTTATGTAAAAGACTTGTGAAATGAAAGTGCCTGTAAATGCTTCTGATTTTGACCTGTAGATTGATAACAGCATGACCAGACCTGTTTGCTAACTTTAAAATGCTTACTTTAAAATGAAATATCTCCTAATGAAATATTCCCTTATTTCAGTGAACAAAAATATATAATGTATATTCCTAAAATGTGTTTCATAGCAAGCAGCAGTAAAAAGCATTTAGGGCATTCAACTAACTTTAAATAAGAAAATCAGTGAATCTGTGTGAATCTCTGCATGTGTCCCAAATGTCATGAGCGTTACACAAAGCTATTGCGTATTATATGGTGTCAAGTAATAAGCCGTAGTCTTGTCTGCTCTTCTGATGACATGTAGCAAAAGAATTTCTGATTAGATCAACTGTTGGAACATTCATTATGTCAGGAAAAATATAAAATACCAACTATGAAGCATGGAGGTGACAGTATTATGTTGTGGGTGTGTTCTCCTTTAGCTGAGACTAAGCAGGTGCTCAGGAGTGTAGGATGAAGGAGTATAGGTAGGCTATGAACTAAGATACTCTCAAATGCTCTGCAGAGTGTCGGGCTGGGAGTGATGAACGCTGGGAAATGTAGTATGCACGCCATGCTATGATATATACAGTGTATATATTAAACTCATTGGTTTGATCAATTGTACTTTGGATTTGCCAGAATGTATGTGCATTGAAAATTGGAGACTACCTGTGTTTTCAATCTCTGTACAAAAGTGACAACAAAGACTGTATCTTTTAGGTTGAATTGTTTAGTGGTAGGAGTTTGTGGCAACAAGGAAAAGAATCAAGATGTGTTGTTGTAGGTGTGTGTCGACATGTGCTTGTGTTTGTTTACATATGTGTTTTAAGTCAGTTAGGGCCATAATGTAGCTATCATATGAAATTACTTCTCAAGGATTCTCAAAGAAATTACTAGTCCTTTATAAGTAATTTGTACAAAATTACCAGCTTAAGTGCTTGCAATAGAATTACTGAATAGAAACTTTAAAATGTGTTGCTCACAAAACAAAATAAATAAATATTTGTATTTAGTACTAGTGTTAGAAAAGAAACCCGAGACATTTGATCCTAATGAAGCATGCGCTTGCCACGTAATGCAGAAAAGCGTCGAGTAACGCTGCACGAGAGACAAAGCTAAAAGCGTTAGAAGAAGCTACTTACGACTGGAGCATGCTTTGTGAGAAGAAGTATGAGTGTTTGCTTTGCTGTGAGCCGCTGCAGCCTCTTTCTGTGTGGAAGAAGATTAAGAAGTGGATGTGCTGCAGCTGCACATGCACCAAGTATCATGAATAATTCACAGCCTGTGTAAAGCGTGAAGAACTTTAAACTCCACACGCTGGTTCACATGCATCATTAATGTGAGCGCCTCCTCCTATCTGATCCGTCTAGCAATCGAGGAAGAGGAGAACTGGCTCCGATTTCCAGCCTGTGCTAGTCCTCTGTTTCTCTACTCATAAATAAATCAGGTCCATGAACACATGAATCAGCTCAACTGTCCAATGCAGTCAGATTTGTTTTCATCTGCCATGGCAGATTTCTATATCTGCTTCAGGTGCTGCTTCAGAGTTACTTCAGCTGATTTGTTTGTGGACGTCTAATTAATGTGTCTTGGGAGGTTGGGGTTTTATTTACACGTGATTGGTCAGAGGTGGTGTGATTACAATAACTGGGAAAGTATCGAATAACATTGAATCGAAAGCTCCATATACAAGCAATGGTTGAATGGGTTGTTCTGAAGTGTTGGCATGGACGCTCACTTAATACACTTTACACACTTTACCAACTGCTTGTTAACACAAATATCTAATCAGCCAATCACACAGCATCAATGCATTCAGATATGCAGGTCAAGGTCAAGATGAGCTGCTGAAGTTCAAACCGACCATCGGAATGGGGAAAGCAAGGTGATTCAAGTGACTTTAAGCATGCCATGGTTGAAACTGGGATATTCATACAAAGCTTTATCAGGAGGTTATTCTTAAAAACAGAAAATATTCTATCAGAGGTCAGAGCAGAATGGCCAGACTGCTTCAAGAAAGGCAACAGTAACTCAAATAACCAAATGAGATATCTCTGAATGCACAACACCTTAAAAGCAGATGGGCTACAGCAGGAAAAGATCACACTGGATGCCACTCTTGTCAGATACGGATGGGCAACAAAGGCTACAATTCAAAAACAGTGCAATTCAACAATAGCAGGTCCGAAAACCTTGAATGGTCTGATGAGTTTTATGATTTCTACCTTGACATTCAGATGGTAGGATCAGAATTTGGAGTAAAGAACATGAAAGCATGGATCCATCCAGCCTTGTATCAAAGGTTCAGATAATGTATCGACGATGCACATAATGAGGAATGTTTTTAGCATTTTAATGAACACTGTTAAAAAGCGAAAATATATTCATAGCATTTCCAGATTAACTTGCCCAGAAGAACTTTCAACTGATGCAAACTTACAAGGTACAAGCCAAGCAACTGACGGTTAACCCTTTGATGGCCAAGGGAAATATTTGTTCCATACTTTTAAATGGACGGCAAATGCGATTGAAACAAAGTATGGCCATGAAAGCGTTAAGAAAGAAACACTTAACACTTTTCCTGCAACACTTTACTTTGGGCCTTTAAATCGTATTTGGCGTCCGTTTAAAAGTGTGTCATATGTATTTAAAAGTAACCCCCAAAGGGTGTAACAGTTGCAACTTGGCAATCCTGAAAATAGAAACCTAGGCTCACCTGCTACAGCTGCTCTATAAGTTGTAAGCTGTTTTGTAAGTGATATCAATGTAAAGTGAAAACATCTGGGAACATCAACAGTTTCAACAGTAAGACACACAATCTCGGTTCTTTAGTAGTTAATTTTTCAAGCAAGAAATGTTCATCTGGAGCTGCGTGAATGGGATTTCCATAACCAAACAACTCGCACAAGTTTAAGATTACACTTTACAATGGAATGCATCAGGTACCTTGAACCTCTACTATTGGGCTCTGGAGCAGGAGGCAAGTTTGTTCTTCAAAGTTTCTGTCTGACAAATCTGTGTTTGCTGGATGCCAAAGTTAGGCATACATTATTAATTGTAGTATTTGTGACTCCCATGAGAGGCCTGCCCCTTGCAGTTACAGTGAATATTAATTTTACAGCAAGTAATAAAATTATAAAGAATTGTGTGCTTCCAACTTTGTGGAAACACTTGGGGCAGGTTTCTGTATCAATATGGAAATGTGCACAAAGGCATTAAGAAACAATTTTAACTGTGGAAATATTCTTGGGGTGGAGGAACGTCTACAGAGCCCTGTGCTTAACCTTATTCAACACCTTTAGGGCAAATATACAACAACATAAACAGAAAAAAACAGAAAAAACTTTGTTAACTTGCCCAACTTTAAATGGCTGCAAAACAGCTGATGATAACTGAATTATTTAGAAACTAGGTTTTACTAAATTTATGCCAGTCTTTGAGATTTATTTGACTCCTTTTTAGTGGTGTATCAGCAAATTCATGCATACAAAGCATAGAAACTTTTTTTTTGTCAAATTACAGTTTTATGAGTCATTTTATATGCAGTGCATTACACAAGTGAAATACAATTATATATTGAAATAACAGGATTCGGTAATAATTTCTTCCACAAGGCTTTGTTTTTGCACATAATTGAACGTTATAAAAATTCTCAAGTTGCTTATTCATCATTTTCCTCATTTTTGTCTGTGTTGATTTTTTTTAAAAAAGCATAAAGTCCTTCCACCACTTATTCAGGCACTGTGAGCTGCACATATGTGACTATACTGTATATACTGTAGAAAACACAATCAGAACTTTTTTTACGATGTCATCAAACAATTCAATGATGTTATTAACCCATCACCTTCCATGTACAGCAAACCCAGTTATTAAACCAAAATCTTATTTAAGGCATGAAGCCAAACAATAAATAAGAATTATTGTGCTTCTAAGCCCAGTTTTTCTTCATTAAAGTTTTTCCATGCATATTGATTTTAGTTTAACCACAGACTTAAAACACTAGCTGTTTCTTTTGTTCGACTCAGAATATAAAATGCATGAAAATAGATAAGGAAATCAAAGGAGAAGAAATATTCATTTTGTAAATCATAGTTATTAACTGAAAAAAATAACCTATAAAGCTATTTTTCTTTTTTACCTAACTTTGAAAAGCCATCGAAATTGAATTGAAACAAAGAATTTAGCTTCAGAACCAAAACTTTCACTAGCAAAATGTATATGTTCCGTTGCAATTGGACATGATGGGTCCAAAGTTCATTACCAAATGATTCAGCTCCAGCTTTAAAGATACCTTTTCTATTAAAATACATCCAATAATCTAAAAATGCTCTTGAACCGAAGATATCCACAATATCAGTTCTACCACAGATTTGTAGCACTGACTAACTTCAGTTATACACTAGTATATTACCATTACACTATTATACACATGTATTATATCTGGTAAATCCTGTAAATGTTGTAAGATATTAGTAGATTCCAGAAGAAACTAATGTGGTTTCAATAGCAAAACTACCACTTACAGCCCAAAATAATTTAGTTCTAGCACCAAAAAGCTCCAGGTCCATTACCAAAACTACCAGATGCAATTATTCATTTTACAAAACGAACAAGAAAGATTTTAAATCGTACCAAATATTATAGTTGCCGTTTGAAATTATTTTGTTTCTTGGACAGAAAAAAAAAATTACTGAGACATACGTTCCAGTTTAGGTAACAAATATGCTTATTAAAGTACCAAAGGTTTTAAACTGCACCAATGTTCCCATTTAAAGTAACTCAAGTAAATTTCACTTGGGTACAAAGAAATGAGTAGCAGGTAGCAGAATCTAAGGTATCAAAAAAACAATTTTCCAATTCCAGTAGGGAATATCCATGTCCAGTAGCAAATACAGTCGATTCCGGTTAGTAGGACCACCGGTTAATGGGACCAGCCGCTTATTCGGACCAAATCCTAAAGTACCGAAACAAATCCTATTAAATACG
>JAUZSU010189245.1:0-12155 GCA_034780255.1 Parotocinclus maculicauda
TTAAGCTGTAGAAACATCTCAAGGATGATCAGTGGAAACAGGATGCACCTGAGCTCAATTTTGAGCTTCATGGCCAAAGCTGTGAATACTTACTTAAATGTGGTTTCTTAGTTTTTTATTTTTTATAAATTTTCAGAACTCTTAAAAAAACTTTTTTCACATGATCATAATGGAGTATTTTGTGTAGAATTTTGAGGAAAAAGATTAATTTAATACAGTTTGGAATAAGGCTGTAACGTAACAAAATGTGGAAAAAGTGACTCACTGTGAATACTTTCCGGATGCACTGTATATTCTGCTCATAAAAATTAAGGGATATTCCAAAACAATGTGTTCAGAAAAGCATGTGGTTTTGCTTTATCCTGTAGAAAAATGCATGGATATCCCAGTAAAAGATAGCAGCTAGATAGCTAGAGGTCAATTTGTCTAAAATGTCAATATAATTTTTTAAATGAATGCTACAGATTCCATTTTATGGAATGCGGTGTCATGTTTAAACATGAATGTTGTTATCAGAGCAATTTGTGAATGGAACAGTTTAAAATTGCCCTGGATCACTGTCTGTTATTTATAGAACTGCTTTGATCTTGGTCAAATAAAGTCACTTCAAAATGAAGATATTTCTCCAGTTCAGAAATTGAACAATATTGAGAAATGCAAGCTAGATTAGTGGGACAATGAAGAGCCTCATACTAAAAAAATTCTGGCCATTTAAAGCATAGCGTATACTCACTGACAAAAATTAACACATCCAAATAGAAATGTCGGATTGCTGCAAAACTTGGCATGCAGTTATTGCTCAAGTATTTCCCTTACTGCCCTATAAAAGGCTCTCAGAGGCTACATTTGGGTAGTTTGGTGAGAAATTGTTGACTTCTAGACATGGCTCTACAACAGCATCGAATCCAGGTTTTGTTTGGGATCTAATTACGATCAGATTTGAGTATGGAGACCTTGTGGTAAGTGCTGCAGTCCTGCCTTTGCTGTGGAGCACCACACTGTCGGTGTGATGGATGAGGCGCTATATGCCCAGCTGCATCTGTTGGCAATTGACAGGATACCATATGGAACCTGCTTACATCCACTGCCCAACCGTATTTCATCTTGTATCCAGTATAGAGACAGCCTAACAGGGTACAAGAGCCTCCTTTCAATTGTAGAGTTTTCCCCAATTATTATTATTATTATTATTTTGCTTTAATACTGTAACTGTAATCACCTACATATAATCATCATTACTTTCACACATGTAAAGGTTAATTTGATCCAGCAACTCCTTCTTGGTGGGTTTTTTGGAAATTATTGTATATTTCATACAACAGAACCATCAGGACTAACATTTAATTTAAATGTGAAATTAGAATCATTAGGTGTTTTAAACAATACAAGTGTAATAGTGCAAGATCAGACAGCAACCAAAGACCTCTCTCAAACTGCTGGATTGTAGTGTTGCAAAGTGAAAGTCACTTCTCTCCAAGAAGAGCCTGGTTGGACATCACGTAACAAATTGACACTCAAGGCTATTGGAAAACTTTTTGTTATTGGATGAGACCAAAATTTTGTTGTTGTTTTTTGTTTAAATTAAAAACACTGCATTCCAACTTAAGAACATTTCCCATCTGTGAAATATTGTGGTTTATGCCTCTTTTGTTGCATCTTAGCCAAGACAACCTGCCACCATGGTTGAAACAAAGACTTTGGAATTATACCAGCAAATGTTTAAGTACAGAGACCCAACAACAACCTGTTTTTTTTAAATTGACAAATATATTTTTTGACATTTTCACTGCATGCGTTTTATATTTTGGCTTTATGGGGGTACCCAAATTGTAGATTTGTTGGCAAAATGGAGTGAGGCAAAATCAGGAGATGTTGTCCATTCATGCTGCGATCAAAGCAATGCTATGAATAGCAGAGTCCATAGTCCGGAACCATTTAACAGTGAATCATTCACAATTAACCCTGATAACAGAGCATTCATGTAGAAGCACGAAACAGCAGAAAATTAATCTCAAGCATTTGAGTGCTAAATTCCATCAAACCTATTGTATGTGGGATTGTTGTACCTTCCTGTGTAGCGGATCTGTAATGTGTGAAAGGGTACAACCCTGTAAATTACTGGTTGAATGATACAAAGCCAGGTCAGTACTAGCAAAGGTAACTCAGTATAATCCTTTACGATCGTGCATTCAGTGTTAACACCTGAAGTCAGTATTCAGAAATATAATCTGAATATTTTACCATAAAAAAAAACAAATGCAGTTTTATTACTTCAGAATAACTTATTTGATTGAATGTTTGCATATGTTTGAAAACTTTTAAAGCTGGGGAACAGAATGCAAAGCTTTACATTAAATATGAAGTACAATGTATGTAAAAAGCAGCCCAGTGACAGTTCAAAACAAGCCCTGTAATCACTTGGATAAGATGAGTGGACAAACTGTTTTAAATCACAAAGTATATTTTTTTTACTTTAATATTCTTGCAAGAGCAGAGGTATTACAGCATTGTTGTGCACAAAGTTTAAACCAAACACACCATCTTTTAATGTGTTTGTATGTGTTTGTGTTTCAGTAAAGCAGCTGAATGCTCTCAAAAGGCTTCCCTGCCTGGAAAAGGTTACGTGTGGAATTTTTGTTTACTTGGTTTTGTTTTTGTTAGTTACTCATCTAAATCGCCCCTCTATCACACATACTCTGTATTTCCGGCAGTGCTGGTACTATGGTAACAAATTGGGAAAATAAACCACAGTTGCGTGACAGTGCTAGGTAGGATGCTGTGTGAGAGATTTTCTAGAGTGCTTGCAAGGGTGTGTTTGTGGGTTGTAATTTTTGTACAGTGTCGTGTCTTTTCCCCATTATAACACTCCCTGACCCCATTACCCTACCCTCTTCTTTTTGCTTACTGTCTTGAATTAGACTGTACCTTTAACAACAGGTCTCTCAGGGTATACTTAGTACTATAATTATGTAACAGATATCATTAAGATTACTTATAATTTGATACCTGCATATTCTGTATACCTTCAAGCTTTAATAAAAGATGTGTAAATGTGACCAGCACACACAGTAGCAATACATCTAATTAATATTACATATAACTGTTGCAATTGGTGAGTTTGGGAATATGACTAGTTTGGCAAGCAATACACACATGTTTTATCTACTATTTTAGGTGCATTATTAATTGATTAGAGTTAATTCATTCATACTGATTCATTTACCACATCTAGTCTATTTTACCATATCTAAGTCTATGTTAAACTCTGTCATGCTTTTTCAATCTTTCCTCAGTTTTATTTATGTGGCATGCAGTCAATTTTACACTCAAGGATGCGTGATGGCATGTCTAAGGAATGGCATCCAGAAAAGCAAAGAGGGGTTTAGGCTACACAGTCTCACGAAGAGGGACAAAATGCTGTTGGTGCGCGTGAGGCTGTGAGGCTCAGACAAAGTGTGAAACACACAGTGATTATAACAAAAAGTCAGTTAAAACCTTCAGGCCCTCACTGGGTGTGTTTGCACCTGCCTAGGCCCAGAGAAAAAGATATATTAGCAGGGATACATCTTTTTTTAATGGATAATTGGAGACAATTACACAATTTCTGTATCCAAAACACTGAAAATTTGAACGTTTTATGGATTAAAAGTTTAGTGCCTGAAAGGAAGCCTCAGTAATCAGCAGTTGCATGCATGCTGCTGGTTTTAGACTCAGATGGTACAGATTTTTTTTTAATTATAGATAAATAGAAATATAAATGTATTATAAATATAAATATTATAATATAAATGGAAATGTTAATATCTCCAACAATAAAATCACACAATTACTGTTGGCATGGACTTTATTAAGAACTGAAATGAAGTTAACCAGACACAACATGACACTGGGTTCAGGCTATTAACAATTAAATAAATACCATGCATTTTTATCATTTGCATTTTTACATATTGTCCCAAATTTGTCTAATTTGGGGTTGTTAGCAAGAAACCAGTGTGACAAGGTTACACTTATCGACAAAAAAAATAGACCAAAAATAAATGTCAAATTGCTGCAATTCAGGCTGATATATAAACAATTACAGATGAGGTATGATTAGACACTGGGCCTTGCCACAAGAGGGCCTAGAAGTACTTCCCTCACTGTCCTATAAAAAGGCTCTCAAAGGCTTCTTGGTGAGAGATCGATGACTGCTAGACATGCCTCTACAACCCACTCAAATCCATTTAAACCAGTTGACAGACTTTGAGAGGAGGTGCATCAGTGAAATTAAAGAATCAGGATGGAACTTTCCATCTAGGTCATTCTGATTTAGCTGTTAGGAGCAGTGGTTCCATTTGGTTACACAAACAAAATGAACAAGCTCTGGACGGCCAAGACAGATCCATCCACAAGCAGCTCCCACAGTTTCGTAGTTCACCATCCAGATACAGGTGACACCTCTAATACACACCTCTACCTCTCATTCTGATGCTTAACTTCTGACTTGACATGTATCACATGAGCTGATGTGCATTTTGCACACACACACACACACACACACACACACACACACACACACACACACACACACACACACACACACACACACACACACAGGTACACACTTTGGTTAACCACAAGTTGGTTAGGACCACATTCTCTTAATATTTAGTTCAGTAAAAGTTCTGTATTTAGTTCAGTAAAAGTTCTGTTTTTTCCCCCTCCACATATTTTTTCCAGTATACTTATGGCTCCACATGAGCCTTTAGGAAATTGTAGATGGGCAGCAGTGAATATGGAGAGCAGTGGCTTTTCACCTTGCAACCGTATCAAACTCAACATTGTTGTTCAGTGTTCTCCTGATGGTGAAGATTAACATGATTAAATGTGAGGCCTTTAGAGGATTATTACATGCCTTTCTCTTGAAGTGATACATAACCTGTCTGACTGTGGCGCACTGGGGTCCTTTACATATGAATTCTGTACATATGGATTGTAACCTTTTCCAACCTAATGAGCATCAATAAGTCTTTTTCTGAGATCCCCAGAAATCATCTATGTTTGTATAATGACAGACGTCTGCAAACATGTTGTAAAGATCTCTATTCTTTAATACAGCAGCATCCTTACTCAAACATCATCCCGTTGATTGAAAACAACAGACTAATGTCACTTTCAAAGTATCTACACGCAAGTATCTTGATTAGCCATTTTAGTTAGGTTAGGATCATAGGGGCTCTGGTGTCCTTCCCCAGAGTTCACATGAGTGTTCACATGGATGTAAGCATGCTCTGTAGTGCTGAGTGGGGTTTATTGTTGTAGCATCTAGGATCTCAAAGGAAAAGAAAATAACAAAGGTGATCTTAATCTCTGTAGTTTATCTTTAACAAAGGTGGGAGTAAATGGACAGGGATCACCAGTTATCCCTGATTTGATACCTGGACCTAAGGTCACAATATGTTATTGCTACAAACAGTAACTACAAGTTTAAAAATATTTCCACAGCAACTAATTGCCTCTCTTAATAAAAGATAAAGCAGACAAGAATAAAGGTTTAGACCCCTTTTTTTTTGTAAACTCTGTTTAACGAAAGCTTTAGGCGACCGGCACAGTCTACTTAATGCCGCCAAGAAATGGGACTTAATAACAGGCTTCACAGGAACTGAGGTTTGCGCTAATTACATGTTGCCACTTTGGTGTCAGCTTTATTTTATTGACCTTTTGTATGTCGGTCAGGACAGCTATATTTTCCTACAGCTTTCAACCAGGCACAACACCAGAAATGTATTACCAATGTTTGTAATAAAAATATAATCAGACTAGACAGATTGAGATGTATGGATAACATTTATCTGTCACATAGCAATTAATATAAGTGAATTTTAAAAGGATTTAATTTTGAGGCTTTTCGCTTTTGCATACTGTATATTTGACATCTTCATTCTACAGTCTGTCAGTTTAATAACTGTGTAACTGCTATAAAATGTCTTTTACTAAATGTGCGGCATAAATTTGACAATGATGACCTTGTACTGTTGCACCAATTAAAACTTTTTGCCAGAAAAAATAAATGAAATAACGCTTGACACACACTTCTTTGCTTGGTATGCTTGTGCCAAAACGTCTTTAAAGTGTTGTGAGAAGGAACGACAGCATTACAAACTGGTAAATGCTTTACCATCCCACCTTTTTTGCTTCTTGTGTTGCAGGGCTGAAATGCAGGAATTGAAGGGGGAGGTATGATAGAGTTAATTGACAAAATTGATTAAAATGGTAAAAGTAAGCTGATCTATTGTAAATAAAATCCATATGACATACATATAAACATTATCTATATTTTAACATTTATTGGTGCTTATGTTTGTAGTTAGGTGAAAATAAATCTTTCTTGTAGCACATTCTTTAGTTATTTTTTTAGTTAGTAGAATATAAGAGTATAAATGATGAGCTGCAGAAGCTGCTCCTGCTCATTAGTTCTGAATGCTTGAAGAGGATTTCATTGTAAGAAGCTTAACACAGAATGCTGCTATGATAGTTACAGGGGTATTACAGCAAGCTGGATTGGTATATGATCACTGACAGTGATGATAAGCTCAACATTTGAAGTATAGATTTGTTATACCCAGTTTGTCTTTGAGTGATGATGAGCATATTTGTTGTGTTAGAAAATACTAATTCTATTTATAATGTTAATAGTTTCCCCAGCCGTCCATGTGATGTAGGGACACATAGGATCTTATGACCTTCTTGTACATCTGCAAAGGTCAGTCCGGTTATTTGTGTGTCAACTGTAGCTGCTTTCCATATTGGATGGGGCTTAACAGGGTTAACAATCTGACTGGTCACAGTAACCTTTTATTTATCAATTTTTTACTTTGTGCCAGTGAGGCCCTGTGACAGTAAACCTGGCCCTCCCTACAACCCCTCTAATTGAAGAGTGGGATAATTAATTCATCAGTGTAATGCCCCCTATGCACTGTACTTAGGGAATAAATGGACCCTCTAAAATAACCACTGACCCCAGCCTTCAGATGGTCTAGAAACATCACTGGCTTGTGCCACAGTAACCCTCTCCAAATTTATTATCACTATTACATCTAACATTTTTTTGTTATGATTGAAACATGATTCACATGAATGTATTTTCATGGTTTTGTGGGACAGGCACACTCAGACATTTTATATGACAGGGCTCATCTAGAATTTATATAGATTTTTGTGGAAACACAGAATCCTGTAACTAGGATGCACTTCACAGTGCACATTTGCTGTGGCTACTTTTATTGTGCACATGGTTCAACAAAAGTTCAAATGAATTACAAGTGCTACAATTAAATCAATGTCAAATCCCATCTTAATGTTAGGTTTCTACCCTAGGTCTCGGATCACCTGTAAGGCAGGGATAGCAAATTATCTCAACAAGTGCAAGCTTGCTGGTGAAACCACAACAAGGGATTAGGTTCCTGTGCATGTTTCAGCCAGACTATTTGTTGCCCCCTAAATAATTAGGAAAAACATATAGCATTGTTAACAAGCCTGTAACTCTAGTTTTGGATAGGATAACCAGAAATTTGAATTAAATCTAGATGAATTCAATATATTATATATATTAAATATAATTAAATAATATATATCCTTATACTTCTTATAAATTTACTAAAGGATAACTGGTGTTTGCTCGTATAGTTCGCTCTACTTATAACACTTCACTCCTCCATTTAGTTGTGCTTGCAAATCTATTTTTTAGTTACATTCTTAAACTAAAAATACCTAAATCAGAGTTAAATTTAGTTTTGAGTTTACATTACATGTTTATTGCCATAATACGGGGTATCACTGTTAGTCACACAGACCCACACAGAGGAATGATAAGACTACGGAATCTGTTCACACACACACACACACACACACACACACACACACACACACACACACACACACACACACACATGCATGCACTCACGCACACACACGAATGTTTAGCTTGCTGTTTCCTAAAGTCCTTTGGCTCTTTGAATTTTTCAAATAAAAGTTGGAAAATCTTTAAACTTTAAACAAGGTAAACATGTCACATCTTTGTATACTTTGTATACTTATAGGGACATATAGTGCCTTACACACACATGAGTAGACAGACTGCCAGATGTCAACCTGCTCATGAAGAAACCCAATTCAAGATCTTGTCAAGTCCCAACACGATGGGCATCAATGCGGTCTCCCAGGGTAGTTCCACACTGCGAATGAGCACTCTATTGCTGAGCCACTCTGGTTTGTATTCTGCTTCTGGCTTTGTGATGTTTGTGTGAAACCCTAGTATGCACAATAATGAACAATTCTATGTGATGCCTGCAGATATATTTTATTGTCTTAACACACATCCTGGGGAGCATTAGAGACTCTGGAAAACACACTTATAAACACTGAAAATGTAACCTAATTTTTTGGTGCCATATGATCATACATCTAGACTTTCACAGGAAGCCATGCATGGATTTTGTGGATTCTGTGCCATATGCCTGTGTGATGCTTAGTGCAGAGCAGAGGAGGCGTCCCAGAATTACAACTTCTTTTTATAACCATTAATTTTGACAACCAACTATTGCCACATTTTGTCACAAAGGTACCATGTTGTTTTTGTTCTAAACATATCAATTCTATCTTGATGGTTTGCAAATACTGTAAATGAATTAAAGTAGCTGTGAAAACAACTTTTTGCTTGCTTCGAAAGTCTTTATTTGGCTTTGTATATGCTACAGGCAAATACGATGGTGCTTTAAAAGTATTAAATTCTTTCACAATTGAGTGAATGTGCCAACAACCCACACAACACAAGTTTATTCACGTCTAATCGAGGTTAAAATAAACTAGGCCTAATGGAATTATGTAGGTTTTGGTGTTATTATAATTTTCTTTGTGTGAAATCCAACAAAATCACTCTCACTTAGAAGAACACCTATGAGGTTTGCACAAGATTTTTTGACTGCACATGTGACTAAAATCAGTCGTTTAACCACAGGAATAATAAATAAAATAAATAAATTAATCACCAGTCTTCTACCACCTTGTTTTTTCACACCTACATGTCTGTCCTCACTCAATTTCTGTCTCATCCCCAACTTGCCTGAACTCTTTCTCTGGCAACAGTCCATAATCGTTAAGGAAGGCTTCCACATCGGTGGCAAAGAAATCATCATTTAAGTGCTGTGTGACAGCCAAAAAATTTCCAAGCATCTCTCCAGCCTTGTAGACTAGGACAGCTGGCAGAACATTATCTGAGAACCGTTCTCCAGCACCAGAGACGGCTGCATTAATTCGGCAAAACTTGACACTGGGATACTCAGTGGTCAAGCAGTCCAAGCACCTATTTAGTGCGTCACAACCTTTGATGCCATCTTTGTAGATATGCACCACCACCACAGTGAGTCGATGCTCTTTCTCAATCACCTCAAGAAATGCGTCACCACTGTCCAACTCATGCACACCCTCAAATTTGGGCCCAAAGCTGAGGCGTTCATGCATCTCCTGCATACACTGCTTGCGGTACTTGCGTAAGCACTGCTCATCATCCTCTTTGAGCAACTCATACTCCTGGATGCTCATCTGAAAAATAAAAAATGATTCTGATATTTGACTGTAATTACCACAGTGCTAGACATATCATATGCTGTTTTTGGGATGATGGTATGCTGGTTAGTTAGAAAGACCATACAAAATACATGTTCCATGTTGGTCCAAGTTGGTTTATGCTGGTTAGGTGATGGTATATATGGTGAACTCTATTGTAAAGCTGTTTGACCAGCATACCAATGTTCACAACACAAAATTGTATAGCCTTAGCTGTTTTTTTTAAGTGTCGGCTGAAATACTTAGTTGGATCATAGACTGCACACTTAATACATTCGGAATATCCCTGTAGGGTCAAAATTACCATGATTGACATGTAACTCCTATACTTTGCCACCAGATAGCACTCTTAACTTACATGCTGATTTGTTTAAGGCTTCATCTTGAACCTATTTGCATTATGGCATAAATCTACAACTTCACAAAAATAAGAAAATCAACATATCTATGTTTGGCTGCAATTCCGTTCCAGTATCTGAGGAAGTCCAACAAAGCTCAGATCATTCTACTTAATGAGCTACCGATTAGGTATATTAATCAACGTCCAAAAACACATCTTTGTAATTTTGACCTGTTGCCATTTACGCCAATAAATTTTAGTTAATTTTTAGTAAAACCACAGAAACTGACAATTTTGTGGTGGTCAAGATTTTGGAAACAAAAAGGAATAAAAGTAAAACAATACCTTACGGTTTGAGTTTCCCAGTGAATCATCTTTGGGTTTGTGTGGGGATGACATTTGTTTCAGAAGCTCCCTCTTGCTGGGAGGCAATGATTCCTTATCCATGCTCTCCAGCTTAAACTTTCGCCAGTCATTGATCACTCCCTTTGGTCCTAAACATAGTTTTGGACTAGATTATCAACCGAACTTGCACTTCAGATTAATAAATTGTGACAATACTTGTTTAAAACTGTATCTCTTGGTGAAATATTTGTTATAAAATTTTATCTGTAAAAAGCAATTACTGTGCATATATCAATAAAATTAATTACTTAAATAGACCTAGAAACATTATAATCACTTCTGAACAAACTGAAATTTACATAAAACAGTATACCTTCAACTACCAATAAAGGAAAAACTCTGTGTAACACTATTAGGGAATATCTATACCGTAGCACCTAATACAGGTATGCACTGTTTAACACAACAATGACCTTAAAAAGTCTTTCATATTGTCTTTTGCTTCTTCTGCTCAGTCAGTCACACTTGCCAATCTACAATCTACTACAGGTCTACAAGATTGGAGATAGGACTTAAAAACTAGAACAATACAAAAAATGTTATCTCACGTTTGGAATAGAGAATGTTCAATCTCAGTTGACGTGTTGTGAATGGTTTTCATAAATAGACAGTATGTGCCTTATATTGTAAGTATTACTCCTTTGTTTTTCTTTAACCATGTATTTTTGCTTCAGCCAAACAAAAGTACCAGTTGTTTCAATTATTCATCAGTTAGATTGTGTTTTCAGTTGAATCTCTGACACATTTACGGATTGTTTGCATGTAGCTCTCCTGTTAAAATACTACTTAAGTTTGAGTACACTGCTCACAAAATAACCTCTATGGATGAGTGCTAGGAGAATGTTACAGTACATGCATAAAGAACAAACAATTCTACACTGCCCACATATTTAGGGGATATTTCAAAATGAAATATAATAATGAAATATTATAGTGTAGAATTGTTTGTTCTTTCTGCATGTACTGTAACATTCTCCTAGCAATCATCCATAGAGGTCATTGCAAAGTGAATAATCTTGAAAAAATGGCATGCGTACCTGTGTGAATGACAGCTGCCTCATCCTCATCTAATGCTCTGCCAGACATTTTGTTTCTACAGAGACAAACGGAATGTGTGATTCACACTTTTCGAAGATGCTATCAATCACCCGTAAGCATTTATGACTGGTGAAACTGGTTTCTTCTTTAGAGATTAAACTGTGTCAAACAAGGAATGTGTCAAACAATGGTAAAACTAAAACTGCAAGTAAAACAGACAAGGATTTTAATTGAAGGATTATCAATTTGTACCATTACGAGAATATGGTGTAACAAAAGTGTAACCAAACCATTATGTAGCCAAAATGACCACAGGATGAGTGTAGCACTGAAGCTTACTAGAGAGTGACCGCAGCTTTAAGGACAAATTAAGATGATGAGGTTAAATGATTACTCCTTGATCTGATTTGCAGACTTGGATTGTACATGTGTTGGGAGCCATGTGATGTCAAGGATTTTTGGTATCTTAGGTAAGGACATACTGCTATAACATACAATACAACCCCATTACCCTACATCTATAGTATTGGACGGTGAAAAGTCTCTGATTAAGCTTACTATGTTTTAAGTACAGATTACTAGCTATCAGCTTTAAATATTTTATATTATTTGAAATAATATGCACTAATATTGCCTGATTTTTTGTTAGTAGATAGGGGGATAGTTATTATAATAGTACCATAATACTCTTTTCCATTGATCTTTATTTCAGTCTTTGTGATCTCACCCTTTCTTCCTGATCCCTATCTAAAAAAATTGTTTATTG
>JAUZSU010189256.1:0-12155 GCA_034780255.1 Parotocinclus maculicauda
CTATACGTGTAAATCGTACAATAAAGGTTTAATAAACATTTAATATGTTACATAGAACGTCCCGTCTTGTAACATAGTGCATGTTCGTTTAATCGGACCAGCCGGTTATTAGGACCAAAACGATCGAATCCCGATGTGGTCCTATTAACCGGAATCAAGGGTAATTCAAAATGAAAATTACCACTTTTTAAAATGCATCCAACATCTATTCAGTACTTCATTAAAAAATAAGGATTTTTTGGTTCCATGTAGTATTAATTAGCAGACTACAGATGCTCCCCGTTTAACGACGGTCTGGTTTAAAAGTTGGACTCTAGCCAGTATTACACGGTCAGCAGAAATTGTTCAGAATTGAGCTTTTTCTCAGTAAACAGGCATTATGATACTGTCCTGTAGATACGACTAAACGTTGTTTTGTTTTCACTTCCCATACATTATTTAATCAATTACATTACATTTAACCCATTGCAAAATAAGCTTTGTGTGAATGTTTTTGCCCCACTGTCATTAGTGTGTATTAAGCATATTTATAGTAGACTACGCTATGACATGCATTCAACAGTATTTTAAATTCTTCTGTTTACGATTAATTCAACTTATGATGGATTTGTTTGAACGTATCCCCATCTGGCCCACTATCTGTAAAAAATCTACCTAAATTGTGCAGCTGTTTCATCCATGAGAACTCAAACACCATCTCAGTCTCCAAATCAGTCCATACTCTGTACTCATGGACCCAAACGTATCAGAATGTAAACCTTAGCCATGACCCCAACTTAAACAGAAATTCGAACACTCCCCGTACTGACCATGCTCAATAATCTCCACTAAGCTGCGAAGATGGGGCAGGATGGCGCAGCCCATGAGGATGGCGATCTGCTGTACAATCTTGATTCCTGTGTGTCTCGCCTGCCAGGACTTCTTGCTCTTACACACGGCCTTGAGGAAAGGCAGGAGGGACGGGATGCCCAAGGCAGAGGCAACAACGGCAAAGGCTCGGGCCGTCGTGTTTCTCACATACTCGTCCATGTTGTCAATGTCCGGTCTCATGGTGGAAATCATAGTGGCCAGACCAGCAGCCTGTGAGCAAACAAAATTTGTCAAGATCAAGCAAAGTAGCTCAACTGCTGAACATAACGCTGGGGTAGATGATGAGAGCTAAAATTTAAGTTTATCTCCCAGCTCACTGGTAAACCATCACAGTTTTATAAAAACAGCATTTACATTGCAAGCTGCACCAGAAATGCAAACCCTAGCCTCTAGTATCTGGTTTCCATGGGAAGGTGGTAGCCTAGCGGTTAAGGTACTGGACTCTGCCAAGCTGTCACAGTTGGGTCGTTGAGCAAGACCCTTAACCCACAACTGCTTGGATTGTAAGACTGTATCAGTTGTAAGTCGCTCTGGATATTAGCGTCTGCTAAATGGAGTATATGTTGTTTCCAGCAGCAGTTTGAGTCACTGCAGATCATCAAGATAAGGTAGAAATATACTGATCACAAAAATTAGGGAATACTTCATAATAAAATAACCCACAATGAAAGATTCCCTAATGTGTGAGCAGTGTAATAGGAATTTCACAAGGCTTTTAAATGCACCTGTAATGTTTCCTAACTGGGGCACCACTGGAACTTATACGCCGTGCCACTCGAGCAACAAAGGGCCACTATTTTGTGTGCACTTTGTCATTCAGCAGACGCCCTCACCCAGAGCGACTTACAACTGATGTAACAATCTTACAATCAAAGCAGGGTAAGGGCCTTGCTCAAGGACTCTTGGTGCTTGGCAACTTGGTGGAGGTGAGATTTGATCCCTTAACCTTCAGGTACATAACCTTAACCGCTGGGCCACCACAGTCCCAAAACATCTTAACCTTTAGACCAATCATATTTCTAAACTTACTGATAATTAACATTTAGTCATTAAGCAAATGCTTTTGCAGAGTACAAATCAAGCAACTTGGCAGCGCCTGGGCTCGAACCTCATGGTCCAAAATCCAGTTACCTTAATTATACTGCTATTAATAAATTACTAGTGAAGATACTACTAGTGGTGGGATACATTTCATGTAGTTCCAACTGTGAATAAGAGAATGCTATAATAAACTGCCAACACTAAGATGGACTATTTTTTTTGTTATTATTGACTTCTAAATGGCATTAAAAAGTAAACATTAATTTATAAAGTTAAAAATAATAACAATAATTAAAAAAAAAATAATAATAATAATCCCAGCAAAAAGTCTAGCTTTTTAATTTGTTTATTTTGTGTAAAATGCAAGTTCGACCTCTACATCATTAACTCACCTTTGCCAAGTTAGAAATGATCTCTCTGCCCTCCACTCTGGCATAGTAATCTTCATCAATCAGCAGTGGCTCAATCACCACAAGAATCTGCACAGGCACAGTTAACGTTAACACACAGCTATATGTAACACCAGCGTTTTAAATCATTATTGCACTTTGTTTAACAGTCTCACCTTGTGGACGTAGGGCCGAACCAAATCGTCCAGTTTGTACAGGATGCGGTCGATAACCTTGACCAGCAGATGGCGCTCTTGATCTTCGAGTGTAGGAGACATGAGCAGGGGAAGTATTTGATTGAACAGTGGCCCGGCCCCAAACTCTCTGGCCTTGTCTGTGATCTGTCTGAGGGCAGCCTGAAAGAACAGAGGATGGATTTATTAGTTACGGTCAAAGTCACAGGAGATCAGGGTTAAGTTAAACGTCAGGGAGCGTACCTTTCTCATGGGAGGGGTTCCATTCTTAATCTTCAGGAGTAGCTTCATGATCTTGCGCTCCTTCTGCTCCTCTGGGCTCAGAGTGGACTCGTCTACCTCCACCTAAAAGAAATAACTCCTTTATTTACATCGCCGAGATCCTTCCTGTTTCAAAAGTGGACCGAATATACAAGACACCTGGCTAACTCACCAGAAGTTTATCGAAGTACTGGATGTCGTCTGGTTTCAGGAAGGGCAGGTTGCCTGACGGCTGGTCGTTCATCTGCTTCGTGGTGTGGTCTTCAGGCTGCATGCGGAAACCCGTCATGCCACCGATGGGCGTCGGGGTGGCGCTTAACTTGCGAGCAGGTGTGCGGATGGGCACGTAGCCTGCAGGTGGAGGTAACACCTGATGAGGAAAGAAGCAAAATGACTCATTAGTAGCCTTAACAGGATTAATACAGCGGTCTCAAACGATTTCGTTTCGGTCACATTTACACTTGCAAATCTCAACAGTGGCTCAAGTGCTTTTAGTAACTTTAATCCAGATATCAAATCATGCAGATACTGAGCTTTAAACATTAAACACAGCTCAGCCAGTCACTGGTTTGTTTATAAGACAAGGGACGAGCGTGTTCATGATAAAATATTAGATTTCAGTTGTGTTTTGAGTGCTACTTGGTCAACAAAATACTCTCTGTATATAGTGCAATACTAATTAGGGCGCAGGGATTTATTCTGTCAGTGTGGAAGCTCTTCAGTTAGTGCAGTTTGCAGTACATGCAAAGTAAAAAAAAAAATTAATTAAAACATGCAATAAAACAGGAACATACGCTAATTATTCTGAATTTCATAAAAATAACAGCCAGAGTTTAAAGTTAATGTTAGGATGAGTGCAGCCACTACACAAAGACATGAATTAAAAAATTCTGTATGCTGGTATTTATGAAGTCATCCCTTCTTATATTTTAACATTTTATTTAATTTAATTAAATCAGAAAAGCTAATGAAAAGTCAAAGAAAGTTGTCTGATAACGCAAATGAGATTTAAACTCAGTTATCGTGATTAAGTAGCAAGTGATATCTTCATGGGGGTGAACAGAAGCATGTTAAACTGGGCGAGAGTGCCCCCACACTGACTGTTCAGTAGGGTGTATGATCACCCAAAAGTGTCAAAACACACCGACAGTGATTGGGCATGGACAAGATCAGATTATCCAGCAGTTCTTGTGGATCCTCTTTCTACTCATTAGGAAATATCCTCTCATTTTTGAGAGCACAGAATACATGTATTTTAAAACAAAATCAGCCAAGAAAAGTTCATTTGGTGCATTTCAAGGAATCCTTGCATATCTGTGCGATCATTAAGTTGTGTTAAATATCTAAATATTTATTAATAAAAATAAATTACTTATGTTGGTGCATCTGTAGGCAGAGAAGTGAGAAGCAACATTTAACAATAATTAACAGACCTTGTATCCTTCTGGAAACATGGCATCCAGCTCCTCGTCAGTAAGTGGGCGGTTCCTCTCGTCGATCTCCCTCTCCCAGCGCCACGCCTGCAGCTGCTCAGGAGTCATACTCATCAGATGACCTGAAAATAAATAAATAAACAAAAACAAACAATCAAGCCACGTAAGAGCTGTACCTGCACCAATACAGTCAGCCTAATGCCATTAAAGCCATCCTGGAGCCGTACCTGGAGTGGGCGTGGCCATATTCATAGCAGGTGTGCCAATAGGAGTTTTTCCAGGGGTGAGGAGAGGAGTGGAGGATCCCATCTGACTGGCAGGAGTCTCGTCCCATCTGGACTTCCTTTTGCTTGCTCCAGGTGTTGGGGTCTCTCCTACAGACTCGTCTCCTCGGTCTGTGCGCGGAGTCTCAGCCCAGCCGCTGCCATGACCAGGTGTCTCTAAAATGGTCCAAAGAGGGGTATGAATTTCCTGTAAATGCTTGATTAATTCATAATGTTGACATTCACTGTCGGTGACAAACCTCTATCCGTTTTGGGCGTCTCGTCCCAGCGGTTTTTGCGCACGCTCCCAGTGGCACCGCCGTGGCCGGGCGTGGCGTGTCCAGGGGTGTCCCGACCGGGAGTTGCAGCCCCGGCAGGCGTGTGGCTTGGTGTGGGGTCCCACATGCGCGAACTCGGGGTGGCTCCTGGCGTCTCGCTACCCTTGGGACGACCGGGTGTTTCGTCCCAGCGACTGTTAGATGGCGTGTGTCCAGGTGTGTGACCAGGCGTGTGTGCTGGAGTCTGGGGAGGAAATTTGAAAATGAAAGGTCATTCGATGTGGGGTTTTTTCCTGAACTAATGTAGTAAACGTTTGAACTAATGGAGTAAACGGTTTAAAAAGTACAGACCATAAACAGAAGCAAGGATTTTTAGTCCAGAAAAAGTGTCTAGGAAAATGAGCACATGAATGCAGCTTAAGAGAGACTTACTTCTGATGCACCATCTGCCTGATCCCAGCTGGACAGTTTCTTAGGTGTAGCGTTTGGTGTCTGGTCAGCTGTCTGGTCCCACCGACGCTTGCGTTTAGCCACGGCAGCTTCGGACGCAGCAGAACCATTGACCGCTTTAAGGTCCCCTGACTTGGCCTTTTCTGCCATCTGCAACCTGATCTCTCTCTGTTCAAAACAAAGACATGGGGTTCAGGATCAAAACTTCTACAAAAATCAAGATATCCCCATATAATGGGTGACAATTTGTTTCTGTTTAAAACATCAGATTAGGAGGAATAGCTATCGTGCCAGGAGCATGGTTGTAGATACCAGTCAAAGACTGTGGCAATTTAGAGAGACCAGTTAACCCAACATGTATTTCAGAAAGTGGGAGGAAAACAAGTACAGTCAGAATTCCAAATCCGCTGGGGAATGGCTCCAGAACAGGAAATGTACATTAATATTAAGTCAGGGCTTTCAAAATTTATTGTGCACACACTGCAACTGAGAATGAGAAGAAAAGCATCAATACTCTTCTCCATCCTGTCACCCAGGTGGTGGAATGAACTCCTGCTGGATGTACAAATATCGGAGTCTCTTTCTGACTTTAAGTAGCGACTTAATACACCTTTTCACTGAGCACTTCTGATTTTCAGTGGAAAAAAAAAACCCCCAACTATAATAAAAACCACCCTTTGCTGGTACGTTCTTAATGATTTGACCTACATCAGATCCTAGCTGGTTCAGGTTGGATTGTGTTCTTGGGATGTTGTTTATTTAAACTAACATGAAGTTTGGTCTGCTAGGAGGAATACAAATCACTTCTACAAGTCGCTTAGAATAAAGGTAGCATCTAAATATAGCAAATTTAAACAAACAATGCACCATAATTTAACTAAGCATTTACAGATTTGATGAACTTGATAATGTTAGATGGTAAATTACAATTAAGGCATAGGAGTTTATGCTCAAATGTAAATATATAATATAAAATGGTAAACTCGTACGAAATTAGTGGCCTTTCTGTAATTGTGACAAAACTTGCAGTGAAAACAGAAACATAACATCGACTAAAGGAAGTCACATTATTTAATTTAGGGAGGTGCATGGCCGTTTACTGTAGTTGTGGCTCCACCCACATTACTGAAATACAAAAGTTTGGAACCCTGGAAAATGCCTCGTCCACTTTTGTGCAGGAGTAAGGAAAAATGGTATCATTTAAAAAGAACGTTGCAATGCAGCAACTGTGTCTCGAGGTTAAAAATCATTTTTAATAATCCCATCTAATCTCATCCCAGGATTAGACCTAGTTAGATCTCCCTCAAGTATCAACACTGGAAGATTTTAAACAACTAATACAAAAGCCTTGGACACTGAACCTGCACCTTTATTTTGCTTCATTTTTGCACTGTATTTAAGTTTATTTTGAAAATGTAATTATCTTAACTATAGACAATCTGATAATTTAAAAAAAAACAACATAAAAACCAGTATCATTTTCTTATTTTGTGGTTTCATCATTTTGTTCAAGTCCCAGTCAAGATTAATAGTCGTGTTATAAATGAATGAAAGCAGCAGCTGCTTAAAGTAGTAAAATGTAAGAGATTTATTTCTATATCATGTTATTAACATTGCATTACTTCAGGGTTATACTTTCCACTCCCAAGGACTGAAAGTAAACAAATCAGGTCATTAAAAGATAAGCAGGTAGATCATACCTCCTCTTTAGAGAGATGCTGCTCCTTCATCACATCCATGTAGGACCTGGAAGGCATCTTGGGATCTGGCGTTTTGCCCCCTGCACGAAAGAGCACCAACAAAATGCAAGAACGTTAGCTAGGCAAGAGCTGCCACACTGCACGTGTTCTAATAGAGTTAAAGCAGTCAATTGGGCCTCAGTCTAATCCAGATCTTTGCTTTAAAAGATATTTTACTTTATGTCCTCTCACATATCACAAAAGAGCCTAACATTAAATCTCTCCTAACATAGATGACAGATTAAGAACAGGCAGGTACATAGAGGCTGTGTGATTCTTTAAACAGATAAGGAGAGGATATAGCCAGCATTGATGCAGGGTCCTGGGCTGTGCTCTCCAGAATACGTACACTTTCAGTGCCAAGGGTCCATCTGCAGTCAGACTTCAACCGGCAGAAAAGAAGCCTAGAAAATTTCTCTTTACCATTAGTAACACTTTGGAAAAGGGTTTGAACTCACACACAATAGCATACCACCCATGATGCTCTGGTCACCCACTGTACTCAAACCTCACAGGACTACAGGCTTAATCAGAATCAAATTTTATGCAAGTCTAGACTGGTTGGGCAGAGACTGTACCTCTTAAAACAATGCTATGAGGCACTTAAGTGCATTATAAAAGGAATTTGAATTTCTGGATCGTGTCTGTCAAATTTTTAAATGGATCAGCTGGGTAAGAATCTTGAAACAGTGCCCGTCACTGCAGAGACCCGGGTCCGAGGCCAAGTCTAGTGTTAGACAGGCACAATGGGCCATGTCTGAGGGAGAAAAAGGGTGTCCTGGTCCTTTTATATGTGCCCAATACATAGGGACTTTAAGCAGCTACAACCTCAGGGACGTCAATGGTGACCAAAAAGGTAACATTGAGTGTACACACGAGAACCCAGCCCCCTGCTTCCTGCCACCTTAACTCTAGGGTTACACCGATCCAACTTCAGTTCTGATACGATAAATAAACTTGAAAATAATCGGTCGATACTTGATATCAACCGGTTACTGTTGAGGAATCAATAAACCGAATCGCTCACCATGAGGGAAAGACTAAAGGCATCAGGAGTTACTTAAATGTTACTTCATTAACTTTGTGAAACAAAATAGAACAAATTAACTCCGATATATAATTGTGATTTGTTTATCTCTGAAGTAATACAACCTGTCCATGACATCAACACCTTAACCCTTTAAGGACCAAGCAACACATTTATCCCATTCTTTTAAATGGACGTCAAATGCAAATGAAACACAGCAGTCAAATTTGTATAAAACCACCCAGTATGTCACGGACTAAACAAGGATGGACGTATGCGTTAGTTTCATTGAAAAAAGTGAGAGGAAGTTGTGTGTCAAGATGGTCCTGAAAGGGTTTTAAACTATATAATTAATCATAAAATATATGATGATGTTATTAGTCAGCAATATTATATGTTGTATTTGCTGTGTAGATGTTGCATGTTGACGTTAGATATATTACAGTAACTGATGTACGGTGTATCAAAATTAAAGCAAATCCCATAGATCGGCTACATTTTCTGATACCCGATTCCAGCTAATTTTTATTATGATCAGAACTGATATCTGATCCAAACATCGGATAGTGAATCCCTAATTCACTCACGATCACAGCTTAGTGTAGTCATTAGAAAGAAAGTTTCAGAGGAGTTATTTTCATTCTGTTATTGTGTGCTGGAATATAACAACACTATTCCTTCCATGATTTCAAAGTAACCAGTTTTCTTGAAAGACAGTCATACCCGCTTTAAAAACCCTTCTAATTCATTTCTCCATCCATTTTGACAAGAAAAAAAAAGTCTCAACTCTCGGTACACTATCTTAATCTAGTACGGCCTTACCAGTTGGAATATAAAACTGTTTATTTAACGTCGCTCTTCAGCATCAACGACCAATCAACGACATACAAGATTATCTCAATATTCTAGATTATAACGACTTGTCATATGGGTCAATTACGTGTAATCAAATAACAAAGCATGTCTTTGGACTGTAGGAGGAAACTGGGGTACACAGAGTAAAGTCACACAGGGGATACGTACACTCCACAGAGAAGGGACCCAGACCACCCCACCGGGGATCAAACCCAGAACCTTCTCTCAGGCAGGCGAGGGAGCTACCCTCCGATCCGCCCCGCGGAATAAAGGAACTGTCTAAGCTAGTACTAAATAACATGACTTCAAATCACTCTTACAATTACATTTCCAGTTTTAATTGAACAGTAACTTTAATGCCATTTTCTTGGTCTACAAAGACCACCAAACAACTTGCCTTAGTGTTTCGGGGTTTTATAGCTACCATGTTAATGCATTGTTGCCATAGCTGCTTAAAGTCCCCAACTACAGGACCCCTGCAGGACCCAAACCAGGGTAAATGGGCGTGCCAAAACAGGAATAAATAAATAAAAATAAAAAGATGAAGTTTGTAAGGTTGCTACGTTAGAACTTTGGGTACAGAGAGTTGATGAAAGCATGAAACCCCCCCCCACTCCTTAATACACTCCTAAATCTGAAACTCTCTTCTCTTTGTTCACCATAACCTACACAGGATGAGGTGCTGCACCCTTAAAGGAGTGCAGACAGGACTGGCATAGCAGTACTGCTGTAGGAGAGAAATTAAGCACAGTTAGTATGGGCCTGTGGAATCTTTGTACACAGATTCTTTAAGATATATTTCTATTTTGTGGTTAAAAATAGAAATACATTTACACAACACTTACAGTTTATGTCTGTTTGGAATCAACTACATGCAAGCTGACGCACCCAATTCCTGCACTAACGCTAGAGATAAGTTTGAAGGTGAACAAACGTACACCAATGCTCACGTTTCCCATCATTACAGCTCTCACGGTTGGCAGAGTTTGAGAAGGCAAGAGCTCAAACTAAATCTATGTCCTACGATTTAAGTGAAATGGAATGCACTGTGGGATTGGATTGGACTAGAGAAGTAAACCTGATTTGCTTAACTCTAGTTTTAAGACTATTAAATCATAAATGAGTGTTCAATTTGTGATTCCATGCAAGTGAAAAACGACAAAAAGCCTAAAATATACACACTAAACTTTTTCAAAGGATCCACTATGCTCATTTACAGCTCTGTAGTGTAATATGATTACATTCAGCTATTTAACCAAACAGGAACACGGTTCATATTGCTCCATTAACCCTTCGAAAAACACACCTTCCTGCAACTCGTTTTTTTTTTATACAAATGACTGAAACATGTTTGTGAGAGGAAATCAAGAAAGTACTCCAATTAGAACTTGACTATAAATCAGGACTTGGTAATGCTTGTAACTGAAGGGTTACAAACAAATGTTCAAGTGGCAAGTGCTCGAAGGGTTAAGCAACAGAACGGCTAACCTGGACCAGTAGAGGTGAATAAGCAGATACAGGACGCACAAAGATGGGGTTATGAGGGCGAATGCTTAGGGATCATTTACCGTCTGCAAACGGGTCGTGACGCTCAGGAGAGATGATCATCTTTTGCCTTCGTCTCTTGTACTCATCCTCACGGTCTGAGATCTTCTGTGGCCGGTGTTCGGCAAAAGGGTCGTACTACAGACAGAGGGAACCGTTTTAGTCGGGACATACTGATTTTAATAAGGCTACCTGTAACAAAAGAGGCTCTGTAAATCCATTATTAGAACTTTTCCATAGAAACAGTCCAAAAGCCAGATCTGGGTCGAGGAAACCTGGGCTCCCCTTTAAGAACAGGCTTGTGTTTGGACCAAGCATGAAAGCTCCCGATCTGTGGTTAACTTCAGATCAAACTGATTATACAAGGAAATATAAATCTGTCAATTCTGACCATTCAGCCAATAAATACTGCAGCTCCACAAGCAGAGTTTAAGTGCAGGAGGTCCGTTGCTCGTGTCATGGCTGCCATATTTTAAGTAACTATGGAGTGTTCATACAAATAGAGTTTGATATCAAACCCCAAGAACCTGTACAAAAAACAGATTCTACTTCCTGTAAAATATTTTATTCAATATACTCGATCAGAGTAAAAATACATCTGTGATAAGCAGACACCCATCTATCTGGACCGGGGTGTCGTTTGAATTTTTTGGCTTTTTACAGGAGAATAAAAAGACTTGCATGACCAGGGCCACCGTTGGGTCGTCGGTCTGTTTCACAGAATGTTATTGATGACTTTACTCCACCCCTTTAAACCCCATGGCATTAACAATACAGAGCAGTGAGCTTGTGGTGTGAAAGCATGAGCCGGTTCCAGAACTGGGTCAGTATGAAAAACAATAAGCGAGAAGAAAAAAAGTTTATTTACCTGCTCATCCGACTGTGGAATGGAATTGAGTATTGCCACTGGAGCATGATACCCAGGTTTCTTCGGACCAAGCAGAGTTGTTGCAGAGTCTTCTTCATCATCCTAAAGAGGAAAGAGTCTGGTTAAGCCTAAGTGTAAGACACTAAACAAAAGAATGAAGTAGGACTGATTAATTAGTTGGTTGGTTGGTTAGTTAGGAGTTTAATACCATGGTAACATATGAAAACACAACTGTGATGTCAACACTTGAGTAATCTATCGTCTATCTGTTAATATAAAAAATTATGACTGCAATGCTTTCAAAATCCCACCTCTCCATTTATTCAGCAACAGTATTAACCAAGAAAACCATGTCTCTAAAATCCCTGTACTGTTTGAAAAACTAAACTTGGCTTTAGATGGTTTAAAAAAATAATCAAATAGAAAATCCACTACTCTAGCTTCTGACGTATTTGATTTGCAACAGACATGAACAGAACCTTGTTGACTACATGCAATTTTAACTAACTTTCTAAATTGGACTTGCATTACTTCTCTGATGCACAAAAGTAATTCATATCACCATTATTTACACTGTTAGCTGTACAATTCAAAATGAATTTATAAAGTAGCAGCTCTACACATGGCAATGATTTTCATAAAGTGTTAGTGACAATAGCAGAAGTTTCCATTTTAAATTATTTTTTTTTAAAAACAAAGCTGCATATTTGACCTCAAAAGGACCATTAATTTATGATCTAACTCCATCCAATTAACATTTTTTATTTATATTAATTGTACACTTCACATCAAATGTACACTAACATTCCACATTGTGTTTGTTTGATTTATTTAGCCTTCCTGTGGTGTTCGGGTCAAATCTGACCGATTTACAACTTAAAACACTCATAAATATTGTGTTTTACATCTGATTGCCTCAAGGCCTTATGATATCCTCCTCAC
>JAUZSU010189267.1:0-12154 GCA_034780255.1 Parotocinclus maculicauda
TATCACGTATATCAGCACGGCTAGAACACTTCTCAACCAATCAGATTGTGAGGTCGGAACTAACTGTTGTATAAATAACTATATACTTAGGTCTATTGGTAGATATTTGTCTGTACTGTTTGTTTATTTAAGTAGGAAATCATTGACATTTTCTTTGAGCTGTACTAATTTTCCTTGATGACAATTTTTTTTTTTGACATTTGCCAATGACATTTTTTTTGTTTGCGCTGCTTTTACAGGAAGTCGTGCCTATGTACTGCTGTCACTTAGCCAGCAGGATGGCATTGAGCAGCATATGGACTTCGAGAATCGTTACACCTTGCTGGAATTGTTTGCAGAGACCACCTCATCAGAGGAGCATGGTATCTCTTTTGAAGGCATTCACCTTCCGCAGGTAAATACCCCATAGCTCACTGCTTTGCTTGGCGGATTGTCACTCCCAAAAATAATCTGTGGTTTTTAAAATCTGGATCTTCTTATATGGACTGGACTGGGAGTTGCCTTTAAAAGAGTTGTGTATTCTACAAATTATACAGCAGAGGCAGAGATTTACTACCCGTTTGTATATGTCGGTACAGTCGAATCCGGTTAATTGGACCAGCCGTTTATTCGGACCAAATCGTAAAGTAACGAAACAAATTCTATTATATACGTGTAATGTTATTCGCTTATTTGGACCAAAATTCCGCTTAGTCAGACCAAAGAACGTTTATAAGAAATAAGATGCAAATAAGAAAAAGAAGGCGCAAGTCGCCACCTAGCAGATGCAAAGCGGATCAGCAATTTATGGGAGGATTTTTTGGATCCCTGGAGAATTTATGCTTTTCTCAAAGGTCAGGAAATCTGAAAAGTTGTGTTGACAAGAGCAAAACCAGCGGGAGGTAAACACACACAGTGCAGTCCGTCAAGAGAACGCGTCAGATCACACTGGATAAGCTGTTTAAACGTTGACTGGAATTTAGTAAGAACTTTAAAAAAAAAAAAATGGTTGTATTTTTTTTTTTTTTACAGTATTATGCTTCGCATGCTGAGTACCTATACATTGTGTTGTAGATTGTTTCAAAAAACTTGCAAATTTATTTTTCAATGAACAAAGTTGGTAAGCAACAGTAGTTCTTGTTTGTACGTTTGCTATATGTGTAAATCGCACAATAAAGGTTTAATAAACATTTAATATGTTACATAGCATATGTATGTAAGGGTATGTTCGTTTTATCGGACGAGCCGGTTATTAGGACCGAACCCATCGCATCCCAATGTGGTCCGATTAACCGGAATCGACTATATCCACTTTATTTTTTAGTTTTACTGCTACATAGTGGTTCTTTACCATTGATGGGTAGTCACAGATGACTTTAGCATTGCAATAAATTGGCCCCAAATGAGAAGACAATAGCTGAAACTTTAATCATTCTATCTGCTTAATCAATATATCCTTACATGATGTTCACTGTAACTGAACTGGCCCCAAGCACTGCAGCAGCAACTTCTGCAGGCCCTGCAACGGACTGGCATCCCGTCCAGTGCTCATTACGCCTGTGCTCTGTGTTCTCTGTGGATAGATGCCAGAGCCCTGCGACTGTGACCAAGAAAAGCTAGCTGATCTTCATTTTGAAAAATATAAGCAGCTCAGTGGAAGGATGTTGTATTTAATTGGATGTTTTGCACAATACCGCTCTACCGTTCTACACCTTTATGGCGATCCAGAGTGTGTGGACGTTTTTATGGGTGAGGGAATTTATGGGCTATGTAACGTGAATGGGAGATCAGGGGATTAGTCCAGCCTATTTTACCAAAGTTAATGTTGCATGTGAGTTGTGAGTGCAGGTTTGAGACAAGAGAGAAAGCAGGACGGCTTCGGACACGCCCTTGTCTCCCTGGAGGCGTCAAGCTCAGCACCTGTTTGACATCAGCAGCTGTCATTTCTCAGCTCCCAGATGTAAGTGATATGCAAGATCTCCTCCATTCCTCCTTCTGTCCTTGCTCTTTTAGCCTTGGGTCTATTTTTCCCTTCTTCGAGACAGGAGAAGGCTACAATGAGTGAGTGTGTGTGTGTGTGTGTCTGTGCCATGTGTCAGCTTTGAGGCCCCAAGCTTCAGGTTACAAGCACCAGCTTGGATAAGGGCTCTCACTCTGAAAGAGGTGCCACCACAGTAAGAACACAGGAGCTAAATGAACTGTAGACTTGAACAGTAATGACTCATTAAAAAGTCCGAGCCAGTTAAGTCTGCTAAACGCCGGCCGTAAAGTTCAAGCCGTAAATCTGCATCTCACTTCTGCCGTAAACTTTCTCCCAAACCTCAAGACTGACAGCTGCTGAACTTGCTGGCTGAACTTCTCTTGTTTGAAGAGATTGGTTGGTAATGAAACCCTGAAAATATGATTAGGGTGCTTGGGAATAGTGGCGACACCGAGTGCAGTAATTAAGTCTAGAGCTCTGAAGAAAAAAAGATGTGGATAACAAGTTTATAGGGGCTATGTGAGGTCTGCAGTACATACGGTCTTGAGTGCCAAATGTAGTAAACGTACAAAAGCTTTTGCAAATGCTTCTTACAATAAACATCAATTTGGATGTCAAGCTGACAAACTTATTAAATATTAAATCAGGTGAATAATCATTTGGAGATTTTTTTTTGGTGCCTAAACATGTAAATAGGGCAGAAATTTCTATTTTTATGTGTTTTGATTTCAGGTCGTGTGACAAAAAAATCACTATTACAATTACAGGAATATGGTTTGCTATGAGAATTCCAAGCTGGTTAGGTTTTAATGACAACTAACAAACATTCAACGTGACAAACATTCACAAACAGTTGCATAATATAAAAAAACCTTTGCTTGTGTGTTTTGATGATTTACCCACATTAATTCCGAGCAGTTGGATTGTGTTCTTAGTTCTTAGTTAGTTGTGTTCTTGGACTATTGCTTTTGTACTGACATGAGGTTCTGTCCACTATAAAGAATACAAAACACTTCTGCATGTCGCTCTGGATAAGGGTGTCTGCTAAATGCTGTAAATGTCAAATGTAAATCTTTTGAACCTTCAAAATCAAATGTTTGGTATCGTAACTAGTGCTTTTTGTACTGGACATACCGTAGAATGTTAGTGCCATGGTAGGCAGCTTGTTTTAGAAAGTTGGAAATGGATATTTAATGTGTTTTGATTTCAGACTGTAACACTAACTGTAACACTGATTTTACGTCTTAAACATATATACTGCTCACAAAAATCTCGATTTTTTTTCGAAAATTCGATTATTTGTGAGCAATATATATATAAATATATATATATACAGTGTATGTGTGTGTGTGTGGTCAGAGGTGGCAGAGCAGAGCTGACCTGAAGATTGTGCTACTTTAATAGATAGCACCTGATGCCCCCAGCAGTGTCAGGGACACCACGTGGGCTCTGAAAGTCTGGACCTGGAACTTTTGAACCCACTATTGAACTGTTAAACAGTTAAAGAAATAAGTCATTCTTGAATCCGAAAAACTGAATCATATGGAGTTGTAAGTGGTCACTTAAATTCAGAATTCAGTATTTGATACAAGAACAGGGAACGTTGGTACTGGAACCGGGACATTTTTAATAATGGAACTTTTTGTATGGTAACATGATGGCACTGAAACTGGTATGTTCGATGAACTGGAGCATTTGCTACTGATAATACTAGTACTAAAACTTGTTTATTACTGTTATTTCTTGCTATTGGAACTTGAATTTATGGTACCAAAACTGTTTTTTAATTATTCTTTACTTGTAGTTATAATTAGCTTATTTGTGACAGACATTATGAGCCATTCTTTATTTTTATTAACTGTCATAATACATGATGACATAATCGGTTAATGACAAAACACTGATCCCAGAATAAATGTGATCGTGCTCATAATTCCAAATATGTATATTAGCAGTGTTAAATAAATAATGTTAAATAATCATTTTCATTCTGCTCCAGATTGATTTGGAATGGAAGCCTGTCAGCAGCTCATGAGGGTACCTGGGAATAGCAGACAGTCTGAACACTATAATTAAGACTGGTGTTCTGACGACGGAGGATGCACCCATGGGCTATTGTAATATATTCTGAAGAATTCACTGTCAGCAGGAAAAACTCCATGCAGTTCCACATTATACAAATATTCCACATACTCAGAATAACTTCACACTGACAGGAACCTTTGGTACTGGAACTGGAACCTTTTTAGAATGGAACTGAACCCTTTATTACAGGCACACTTGAACCTGTAAATTGAATCTTTGCTTGTGGAATCTTTAGTAGTAGAACAGAAAACTTTGGCATTGGAACTTCTTGTGTTGTTGTTAATGGTTCTTATGGCACTGTTGGTGAAACCTGCGATAGTAAAGCTAGAACTGGTAGAACCTAATTATAAATGGCAATGGAACAGAGATATTTAAAACTGTAACTACTTTCTTTGCTGCTTGAACTGGACCTTTGTTATTGTCAAGTGTTATAAAAAATGCTGCCTGAAAAGTGTCGAAAAAAATGGACCAGTTCTTCTGTGTCCTCTGTGTTGAGGAGTCAACCTTTAAGGAGGGATAAAGCTGGCATTAGGTTGTAGGATAACAGATGTTGCACTGTAACAACTATCCAACCCTAAACAGAGGGGACAGGTGATGTTCGCAGGGCTCAGGTTGTGTTTGGGGATGGCAGAGTGTGTGAGGGGAGAGCTGTGGGCAGATGGTCTCTGGAGACGTGGATTTAACTATTCAAGTGCAGTTTTGGGAAGGCAGATGGGATGTTGGTTGGCCAAGAAGGAGGGGCAAACAAACAATTATGTATTACAAACAACTAGACTGGTATGTGTAAAGTGGGCTGGGGGTTGTTTAATCATGTTTATGGTTTGGTGGTGGAGAGCATCTTAAGTGTGGAAGAAGTCATGTTTATATTGATATATATGTGTATAGTATAATATGGCTTTCTTTTGAGAAACTAAAAGCATGAAAAGACATGGTTTATGTTACTGAGGTTACGGATACGGTTAGGGGTAGGTGTAGGTATAGCAATAATAGTGTAGGTATAGCGTTGAGGTTTAGGAGTAGGGTTAGGTTAGGGTTAGGTTATGGGCTGGTGTTAGGGTTAGGGTTACAGTAGGTTAGGTGTAGGTGTAAGCATATGGGGGGTGTAATTTTGAGGGCAAAATGTTAGTGCAAGTGGAACGATCTTGTTTAAAATTAGCCAAAGGAGGTTACATTAGGGTACTGAGGTCAGGGGTTAGGTTTAGAAGTAGGGTTAGGTTAGGGTTAGGGTTAGGGTTAGGGGGGTTAGACAGAGGCAGAGAGAGAGAGTTTGGACTATCTACTTACTTTAAGGTCCCTCTGTGGTGTCTAAGGTCTTTTTAACTGCCATCTAATTGTCTAACTTTGTCAACAACGGAGTATTTGTAATGAGAAGCATGTTTTTGCCTCATGGATTGCCAAAGTGCCCTTGATCAAGGAGAGGAAAAATAAGTTAATAATTCTCTAGTGGTCGTTCTATGCTAGTGTAGCCAGACTACAGTCAACTTCATTTAATTTATTTTCTCCCATGCAACCTTCGTGCCAAACTAACATGAAATATCTCCTATCCATTAATGGTGCTGTTTCCATCACTGCTACCAACGTCATATACAAAACATACACAAGGAAGAAGCTTGGTAAGACTGTTTGATAGCTACAGTTGCTCTTTCAGGGCAGAATACAACTACACAAAAGTCATATAAACTGTGTTTATGATTGTGCTTTATGAAGCTGGGTTAAAAGGTTGTCTGGTTAGAAGCCAACTTCATATATCCAAGGTTATATCCAAACAAAACATTGTGTAACAAGATCATACAGTGAAAGCGACAGCCAATTAGCCTTGTTTCCCTGGTACAGCTATGTCTGAGCGGATTATCCCTGTGTGTTGTGATGGCCAACTTGCTACCCTATTGTTACTGTTCAAAAGGTCCATTTGTCCTAGACACAGTGTGGCGCATTCAACACGCACTGACCAGCTGCCCAGATTTTCTTGTGTTGTGCCTTGTTTTCTTGTTTTCTGTCTCTATATCTGTCTATTGCTGTCTCTCTTTTCAGTAGTGTCCATATGGCCGAAATGATTAGCTGCTGTTTTTCAGTCATTGTACTGGTTATTTTGATGAACAATGGCATTATGTTTCTAGTTCTCTTGCTGTCTTTTCTGTCATTGTGCGATTGTGCCAGGCCGGACAGCTGCGGTTGAGGCTTGGGCTGGCATGCTGGCCTGTTTACCACCCACCCACCCACTGCTGTCCACTATCTCTATCTCTACATTTCTTTATTAATAAGCTGCCACCCTGGTACTCAGAAATATGACTACTTTTCATCTATTCCCTCTACCTTGTCCTTTCCGTTGAACTGTTGCTCCTTATCTTATCTACAGCTTATTTAGGTCAGGAATGGTCTTCCTGCCCATCATTCCTGTGCACATTTTCTCTTCTTGCTCGCCTGCTTTGCCACTCTGGCTCCATCCTTTGCTGTAATTCATTTGTCCAGGGAATGATGGATAGTCTAGTCTTTTGTGGTCTCACCACTGTAAACTAATAGCTCTTACTAAACGCAAGCACATACGCAAATCGTAGCCTATATTGGAAATTCTTTGCAGTAGTGTTGCTAGGCACGGTGGTTATTTTTAGTCAAGGAATAAGCAGCTAATAATGGAATTGCACATTGAGCAAAGCTTAATCAAGATGTATGCAAATAACTGCTGAGCTTGCACAGTGAATGGCGCTGAAATATTTCATGTTTTTAAAGAGATTTGAATGTTTGGCCACATGTTTAACTACAGTTCCATTTTTGGACAGACTATCCAGCTGCATTGAGCCCATCTGTTTCAAAAAACAGAAGTCTGTCTCACACATCAGCAAGACAGTGCTTGCAAAAGTTGGTAAATATTTTGATTTCTGCATTAATTACTCCTAAAACTAATAACACTATACATACGTAACAGATTATTGTAATTCGAATTATGTCTTGATCAACAACTGAACTGAAGCATACAGAGTCCAGGCTGTAAACTACACTGCTTACATAAATTAGGGGATATTTATTTTTGAGATATCCCCTAATTTCGGTGAGCAGAATATAACATTTCAACCCTTTTAGAAACTTGTTTCACTCAAAAAATTTGTGTCACTTCATTCTTACCCTTTGAACTTTTTTAACAGTTTTTAAATATTTGTTTGAAATTTTTGCATGTCCATTGCAATAGATAGCATGGCTTTGAAATATTATATTGCTTTCGTCAATGATAAATTGTCAGAATATCACATTATGTATCTTACTTATATACTATATGGGATACTCTAGTGTACCTAGGCTTGAAAATAGTACAGATAATGCTGTATTTCTTCATACACTGGGTTAAATATACCAAATATTGATTTCCTTTGTTTAACTATTTATGATGGGTAAACTATTTTTACTATACAGTTGTGGAGCACAGCCTCAGCACCTCCTTATTTTATGTGCTTATACTCACTTTCTCTCCTTCTCTCACACAAACGCATTTATAGAAAACTACTGTCTTTATGGGGCAGGTGCAATGTATTTGCTCTTGTATATATGACGTGAACATATATTTCAAAATAAAACAGGGAACTGACTGAGAAGCCTACAGAAGCTGTGAGAAATGAGTGCATTACCCTGGATGCTGTGTTTGTTTCTTATATAGAGTTTCAAATAGATAACAAATCCTCAAATAGGAATCCTCAAATATATCACTTTCTTAATTTTGTTCAAGTGCAGTCCGTCAAGAGAACGCGTCAGATCACACTGGATAAGTTCTTTAAACGTTGACTGGAATTTAGTAAGAACTTCTTGTTCGTTTAATCGGACCAGTCGATTATTAGGACCAAAACGGTTGCGTCCCAATGTGGTCCCATTAACGGGAATCGACTGTATTGACTGGCATACTAACACTCAAAACACAACATATGATCATCTTGGCTGTTTTTTAGCAGGGTAGGTAATGTTACTACGTCTAAATAATAAAAGAGTCTAAGTCGAAATAATAACAAGTAGTAAGATTTGCTCCCATGTTAAATAACAGGTTATTATACTGAGTAATTACTCTATAGTCATGAGCCATATGTGACCTTCAGAAGATGTGTTCTTTACCATTTTCAATCAATTTGCATCGAAGACCACCAGAGTACATAAGATCTCATTAAGAGAACCATTTTACCTCATAATTTAGCTAGAGCACTTTTATCTTTTGTCTACATATTACAAATAAAGTAAAAGTAAAGTTATAAATCACTTATTGGTTATCACTGTCTCGTTTAATCAGATATATTCAATTAGCAAGAGTGATTTATAGTCCACTAACCATGATCAATAGTGAACAGGGATTTGGAGTGATCTTGATCTTTCTTGTTCTTTCTTGGCACATTCCTGCTGAGCAAGTTAAGAGCCTGGTCTCGCCCATGTCCGGACACCTTCTTACTGCCAATCATCTCCAGCAGTGCCACCAATATAGTCTTCAAATCTTTAGTGGAATCTTTTGGACAAAAGCAAGGAATTGTTAAATGGGAAGTATGTTATTTATGAATCATTCGTACCAAGTAAGAGCAGAATATCAGGGAAACAAAGACAGACACATAAACACGGACACAGCCTTTGGTTCATCGATGAAGGTGAAAGTTGGGTTGGGACCACATTCTCTGAAGTCTGTGGTGATGTGTGGGTTGTAGGTTAAGCTTGAATTAATGTTGCTTTATTCTGTAAACAGTCTCATGATCTCATACTTAACTGCTCACTCAGAAAAACTCAAAATGAATTCTAAATTTGGTTATCGGCTGATTTAAAAATAACTAATATATCGCAATTTATTTTCTAATTATTCTCTTTTTTTCATAAGCCTGAAGCTTCCAAATGGATATTTAATGGATTAAATTTAATTATTTGGATATTTAAATTTGTATATTTAAATGTAAAAGCACTGATTTAATATATTTTTCTTTTTATATATATATATTTGTGTGTGTGTGTGTGTGTGTGTCTTTTAACTGCTTAAACACCCCCTCAATTGAGTCTCAACACCCCTACAAATAAGAGAAAAATTTCATTTTTTAAGAAAGTATATGTTTTAAACATAATACTTTAACAATGTAAAAGAGTTCCCTCTTTGCGTTGCAAAAAGAAATAATATTGGGTTTTTATTGGGTTCTCAGCACTGATCCTGTGCTACTTTCGGCAGCACTAATTATAAATAAGATACATTTCATTTACGGCATTTAGCAGATGCCCCTATCCAGAGCGACTTACAACTTATACAATCCAAACAATCGTGGGTTAAGGGCCTTGCTCAAGGACCCAACTGTGGCAGCTTGGCAGAGGTGGGATTTGAACCCTTGACTTTCTGGTCCAGAGTCCAGTACCTTAACCGCTAAGCTACCACAGTCCACAGATAGTTATAGTTATCTACTCATAAGTAAATAGATGTTGCTTTAATAATACAGGCTTGAAATTGGTAGAGTACGTAGAGGATTAAAGAGTGTTTAAGAGAGATTAAAGTGATTAAAAATTGATTAAAGAGTATTTAATGTCCAAGATGTCTAAAAAATGACATCATAAATCTCACTCACCAAGCACAAGGGCTTCCTCTTTGCCATAAACTCTGCTGTCTGCCCCAGACAGGGAGTCGTAGATGGCCTGAAACAGGTTGCAGGTTGCCAGAGCAATCTCCTCATTGTCCATAGCCATAATACTGCAGAGCTTGTCGATTCCCACCATGTGGATAATGGCAGTGGCCTGTTCATACACAAAAACAGCATAGTTCAATAGACAGCGGGAGGGTAAGCAAGCACTTTCACTCCGCTCGTGTGTCTTGCAGTCGCTCACCCTTGCTCGGTGTCCAGTGCACATTCCAGACAGAGTCCGGATGGCAGCCAGGATCATCTCGGCCTTTCCGGTCTGGATGAGCTGCATGAGCAGAGCCACGCCATTATTCTGGAAGATTCTCTCTGAGCCAGCATCTTCTCGAGCCAAGACGATCAAGTTGTTAGCTGCCTGAGGAAGGAGCAAACAGTTTGTCATGGCCTACGTTTGAAGTCATTGGGGGACAATAGTGTAAGAAATATTTGAAGGTTTTTGACCTTTTCTCTCTTCTCTTTGTCTGCTTCGTCGCTCAGCAGGATGTCGAACATGTTCTGCACCCTGGAGTCTGTCGAAAAGGTTGTCTTAAGCTGTGGAGAAAATGTTTCATGACCAGGCAGTTATAAGAATTCATTCCAGCAAACACTACACTAGTTTGGAGAAACCATGTCCAGCAGGTATTTAAAAAACACCTGAAATTGTGAAACACCTGGTGTTTGCTTTGTCGTCAACAATAATTATAATACACAAGCTTATTGTTGCTTACTATTTATCTGGTTTTCACCAAAGTGCAGTGATTTCTCACCTTTTGCTGGATCTCAGCACCAAGCCTTCGGAGAGTTTCTAGAAAGGTCTTGTTTTTTGGCTCCAGTGTTGCACACCTCTGGACATCTTTAAAAGCCATGTCCAGTTTGCCTAGCTTTTCTAGGGCTTGGCATCTTCTGTATAGTGCTTTGATATCAGAAGCGTCTATGTCTATGGCTGTTCAGTAGATAATGAAATACATGCATATTAATAATTATAAGTATAATTAATTATAAGTTGCAATACATGCAACTTATGTTTTCTAAAACATACAGAAAGATGTTTTTGAGTTAAAGCATGCAGAATCTAAGTTACAGCAAGCATGTCTTTATATCACTTCTATACCTTTGGAGGCATCAGAAGCTGCACTGGTATAGTTTTCCTAACAAGTAAAGCAGAAAATATTGAATCAGCATTTTCCCCAGAAGGTTTTAATAAGGAAGGGTTTTAGGACTCTTTTTTTACACAATACCTTTTTCAGAAAACAGGCTGATCTGTTTCTGTAGATGACCGCCTTGTCTTGTTTGTCCTTGCAGACTTTGATGGCTTTGGTGTAGGACTCGATGGCTTTGTCAACCTCACCTGCTTGAAAATGCTTGTTGCCTTCCTCTTTTAACTGTAGTGGATCTCCTATTTCTCCCATCTGAAAAAAAATTACCTTTATCATGACTAAATGGTGGCTGAACTGCTAATTATCTAAAATATTCTCTACTAGTCCAGCATTATACTTTAATAAACAATACAAAATGGTTCCTCTGACGTACCACTCCACTCCAAAAAGTTCTTAACCAAATGATCAGCTTGCTTTATCTCCAACTTAAGTGTGCTAGCCACATGCCTTATTTGGGCAAAAGTCTGCCCTGCTGCAAAAGCCTTAACTTCACACAGCATGTCAACCATCCTTAAGATAAGCTATCAACTCATTCACAATTCAAAATAGATATAAACAACAAATCTGTGCAAAACAGCGGATCACATACCGTCACTGGTGCAGTGGTTTCCTGTAGTCAGTTCAGGCAATTCAGAAATATCTCACCATGTGCTTGGAGGAGTTCTACTCTTAGTCCAGCAGCCCCTGACTGACATTTATATTTATCACCAAGAGACTTGCAATCTAGGGTAAAACCATTTGCTCCTAGGGGAACACCAGCACACTTTTCACCCAGACCTCCTGATCAGAAATGTCAGGTTTGAATGTTGGTTCATTATTGTAGTTCTACTCCAGTAGTTCATATATTACAACACGATATAAACAACACATTGTCATTTACAAGACTCAAAGCAAGAAATATGAATACTGGTATACCCCCAGTGCTGAGCAATGGAGTGACCCAGATACAGGCTATTTTGGGGTGTTAGAATGACAGCTGAGCAATCACCAGCATATGTCAGGCCCCTGCCAATGGCCGGGCAGAGATAGTGGCAACCCCGACAGCTGGAACACTACACACTTCACTGGTAGCTTCTAGAACTTGTGAGAGCTCTCAGGAACCAGAGGGGGTTTAAATGGGGGGAGGTCTGCGAGCCCACAACAAACTGAACTGGGACAGTCCTGCTTTCTTTAAATTAACCAATACGTGTGACAATATGTGCTACAGCCAAATAAAATTGACTGGATTAGTTTAGCAAGATGGATCCCATTTTGTTACGTTACAGCCTTATTCCAAATTGTGTTAAATTAATCTCTTTCCTCAAAATTCTACACAAAATACCCCATTATGACCATGTGAAAAA
>JAUZSU010189278.1:0-12154 GCA_034780255.1 Parotocinclus maculicauda
ACACACACACACACACACACACACACACACACACACACACACACACATATATTTTATAGACTATATTTTGTTCCCACATACAATATTACAACAGCGGGAGACAAAATATTATATGTCCAACCTGGCACACAGTTCATCAATACCTATAACGCTAATATTGTAAATAAAGTGTGGCTGTACATATGTATACCAAGTTTTTTTCTATGTTTGTAGAAACCATGCTGGTGGCAAAGTGCTATTAGTTGATACATGGGACATTGGGTTTCATTTGTTTGAAAATGTTCTTTATGAAGTGTAATAGCAGGGAAAGTCACATTTGTGAAAATCTGAACGAAATATAACAGTACATTAAACATTTAAAAATCCATCTGTCGCTTAATTCTGTTAGAGATAGTTTAATACTGTAACCAAATATATTGTAGAAAGTGGAAACCATAAAAAAGTCATATAAAAGTGCATCTTTATCAGGTTATCCTGTTCGGTATGTTCGTGTTTCATGTAACCAAAATTGACTTTTCATATTTTGCAATAACAGTATTGTATTAATAAACTTCAATGCTTCTTTTGTTTTGACTCAATAGACAAGAGTCTTATATAGGAGTTCAGGATCAGAACAGTAGATCATCTGGCTTTTCATCATGGATAGTAACAATAATTTATAATAGAGTAATAGAGTGTATTTGAGGATATTCAGTCTGTTATATTGTCCAACCAGTTATGCCTACATTCCTTATGGGGGAATGTCAGCCGTATCTTTAATGTGGTTTTCAGACTAGGAAAATCTGAATACAGCGTAAAGCGTAAAACAGAGTAAAGGCAAAATCTGGATAATCCATTATATATAATCCTTATATGGCAGTAGACTGCATATACTGTAGTTAAGACTGCTCCAAAGAGTCAGCAGTCGTTGTGGGTTTCTGCTGTCTTGGCATGATAGATAGAGCTCCTATTTCATATAATATTGTTCTATAATAAAGGTTTTGTGGGCAGTGAAATATTATAGTTGAAGATGGGTAGGTTTTTATGTCTTTAAATAGACCTTTTTAGGCGGGGTTCAGAGTTTTTAGTGGCGGGCCTTAACGGTTTGTGTGTGACGCCAAATCTACCAAAGTGCTTTTCCATGTATTCCTTGAGACAAATCTGAAGGAAAGAGGACCGCTCTCTGAACTGTAAGTTGCTCTATTCTTTATTATAAAAATAAAATGTGTATATAATTTGCACAAGATCTAGATTATATCACCTTAAATTGTGTTTTATTTGGACATTTAAGTATATTTGATGCAGAGCCTGACTATGGGAATGGATTAGGCGAAATTGACAATTAAAGCTAAGTATGGACAAACAGTAACCAAGTAGCTATGTTTATTATTATTTGATTTAGTAATTATTCAAAATTCTTATTTATTGTATTATAAAAAACATTGCGAGCTTGAAAGTGTGTTTTGAATAGCCAAGTTGTGTTTCTTTTCTGTGTTTTCTCCGTTATAAAAAACTGCTTTGGGCATTATTATTCATACTCTTATTTTAAATTTGTGACAAGCTTATGTGATTGTTACTTGGTAATATGATTTTCATTTAAGATTTTCATTATCCATTTATTAAACAGCTGCTTCTGTGGCTGCATTTAATTGTATCTTTCATCATTCCTACAATTTTAGCCGGTGTTGCATTGTAGCAATGTGGTTGCTTTATTTGATGGTATGTGCTTATGTTTTTAATTAGAATTTGACAATATCAATAGCATTTGAATATGCGCTGGTTAATGTGTCCTAGTTGAATAGCGTATTTCAAATTGAATGGGCAGGTTTTATTGATACCACACATGTCTAGGTTTCTTGCTTCAGTCCTGTGCTGATATTACTTAATATATGAAGTTTTGGCATGTTCTTCCCACGTTTGTTTGAGTTTTCTTCAAGTAATCCAGTTTTTGCTAACTCTCAAATACATGGCAGTAGGTTTATTTGCTGCTCTGAATGGGGTATGTTCGTCCCAGCCAGTGGTGTTGTTAGAGGTCAAACTGAGACCCTCAGCAGGATAAGGAGTTGCTGAGAATTACACAAATTATTAAAATATAAATATAATAAAATAATAATTTTTACGCTGCATTTAAAGTATAACTAGGGAATATTTTAGGCTGTGGTTATTGGCTATAAAATGTGTGAAATGGCTACCTTCTAAGTGCAAAGAACTGGGAGGATAGTAAATTCATAGGTGTTTATTAGGTCTTTTTGTAAAAATCGTAGTGAAAAATCCAGCCTTTTGGAAAGCTTGTTCATTTATGTTGTATGACCAAGACCTAAATCCATATTAGATCCAGTTGATGCTTTTAAATAAAATGAGATGTTCCTTAAGAATCCTTAAGTGTGTCAAGTAAATGAAATTGGTTTTGTACCAAATATGAAGACCAAATAGTAGTTCCAGTGTATAGAAAAGTAGATTGTATTCTCTTATGAAAATTAACCATGTTTTTTGACAGAAGGAAAACTATGAATGGCTCCTATTATATCTCTACCATGATTTTAACCAAGATCCATAGCAAAACCATGGCAGATTCATATTATACACATCTATTTACCATAAAATACACTGGTATTTCATAGCAGAATCATGATTAACTATATGATATATCACCTAGATAGACCAATCAGACCAAGTCAGACACCTGACTGGTGTTTTAGCCATTATTTAACACCACCCCACACTGGGATTGAACCCAGGACCTTTTTGCTGTGAGGCAGCGTGCTACCCACCGAACCACTGTGCTGCCCTGTCTTTATATAAATATTTATATATAACATAGGTTACTTTCTGTAAAACCTTAGTTTATTACCCTAAGAGTTTTGAGGTGTGGCTATATTCTGCACTCACATAATATGTCAAGCATTTTACAGAATGTCTGTTAACTTGTTTTAAGTCAAGTATTTTATTAATTGTGATGCATACAGTAAATATTTTAGGCTAGATGTTTTCAGAAGCTTAACTGAATTTAAATTGTAGTATTAAAAAAATTAAAAAAAAGCCTAACACCATGCAATCGTCCAGTTTACACAAGTACCTAGAAACCTTAATGCAAGTGTAAATTACTGATGTGATGTAATGTTATGTGCATTCTTATTGCTTGCTGCTATCTTACTGCTATCTTATGTAGCCTTCGTGTTTTCTCAAGGCTGATAGCAGTGGTTATTGCATTTTTGTGCAGTGAATAACGTCCTTGAAGCAGCTTCTTAATGATTAATTTAGTGTTATTATACATATCATTAGGTTTAATTTATTGCCAGATATGCCAGTTCCCAGAGTAGAGCATTATTGCGACTGTTAAAAGTAAAGGAAGTATTTGTAACTTTTGAGTCTCTGTGTTCATCAATTAATCTTTCTTTGTTTTGCAGGTCTCTAAAAAGAGATTTGTAGGAATATATATATTTTTTACTGTTCATATATTAAAAAGTTTTCAGATGGCTTCAGACACAAATAAAAAGGCTGTTACCAATTATACTTTTTCAAATGTGCAAATGTGGGCTTTAATTTAACATTTAAGACTGAGACTGAATTAACAAGCTGTATGTTTTAAGGTTGTAGAGATTTAGATTTAGGCATTTAGCTGATCTGTAGCAGTGAACTGGGGTGTGTCTGTATGTGTTTTGTGAGTAGGAGTGTGATCTGCCTGGCAGGCTGCAACATGGCCAACATTTTGTTTTGTCTTTACAGCTGTTTTTTGTGTTAAAGTTTGATCTTTAACGTTTAATAAACTGCACTGTATAGCCAACGATATGTAGACTCTTATTATCTCCAGTCTCTAAATTTAGCCAGTGTCATTGCTAACAGGTGTGATACTCATCAACTTTCTGTCCTACCCTCTTAAAGCAAAGCCCATAAAGAAATTTTGACTGTAATGTAGATTTGTCAATAAATCCTAATCTTACCACGGTCAGACACATTTGATTTGAACTGGAATGGCAACAGTGAACCATAGTTTATTGTCCAATTTTGGTGCTTGACCTCCTAGTCTGGTTCAGAATCTAGTGGGAAAGGCAGTCAAAGTAGCAGAGGAGGGCAAATTGTATTCCTGTCTTAAATGTATTCTTTGGTGTCCACAAACTTTCGATTACATACTGTATCGCTTACCCTCTACTGCCCAGTGATATGATGCGATAAAGTGACCGGAATGCAGGAGTTGATTATTTACATTTATAGGGATGTGGAGATTATGGGCCTTAAAACATGATACATTTAGACAGTTTAACTTAATGAGAAGCAAAGTAACTTAGGTGACATAAGATTGAACATGGTAGAGTACCTTGGACCACTGGTGGTTTGTACTCACCAATGCTGACTGGGAGCTTGTTTTTAGGCAATGCTCTAACCTAGTCGTCTGATCATAGAGATTTGTCACTTATAAACTATAGACTTTGTCACAGATTGATTAGGTCTTTACTCATGGACATTTCTCTGACATTCACCACATACATTTACATTTACGGCATTTAGCAGACGCCCTTATCCAGAGCGACTTACAACTTATATATTTACACATCTGCTATGAGAACCAATGGAGCCTCCACCCAACTTGGAAGGGACTTTTATTGCCAAAGATTTGTCTGTATTCAGTGCTTTTGTGATATGCTGTTCACTTTGGAGATATTTTGGAGCGCCCTGTCTTAAAGTTATTTTGTACTAACCCTACGCTAGAAAACAATGAGAAAAAAAGACTGAATTTTGACTAAAGACAAGTCACAGAGTTTTAGCCAAATATTAGGAATGTACAGACTGGTGATCTTGAGTGGTCACTATTTGCAATTTCTATTTACTATTACTATTTTTTTTTAAGAATATGTTTTTTGAAAACACAGCTAAAAGTAATCAGTAAAGGAAAAAAAATGCATAATCACACATGCTCTAAAATAAACAAAAGGGGCCTCTGATACTGTACTGTAATGGTATTTTAAGAAAAAAAAATGGAAAAGCCACAATTTATAATTTTATATACATTATTACTATTCTATGTTAATTTCAGTACAGATTGTCCTGCATATGGAGTTGTCTGAAGTAATCCAACCGTAAATTGGGGAGTATATGTACTTAAAAAACCCCAACATATTTATTTACACTTCCTTTACACTTTGGAGTGTAGTAATTTGTGTAGTACAAATAAACACAACCGCAAATAGCCCAACTATATTTCAAAATAAATGTTATATTTGTGGTGAAATAAAATGTTTTCATTAATTTTGTAAGATCCCTATAGGTCTACACCTACTAAACTGTAAAAAGAAATGTGCCATCCTGATATACAGAACACCCAACTTTTAAAATATCATATAATTAAGCTATAATCAAGCAAGATTAATTCACTGAAACTACACAATCAGCAGGACATGGAATGAGGAATGCTTACTAGTAACAACAGGATAGCAACATGGGTGGCATGAAGCAAAAATGGCAAGTTCTTTGAGTTGTGTTGATTGTGAGTTTATTTTTATAAGCAGGCATAGACTTTGTGGTTGTCAGTAACAAAGCATTTGTGTTATATTTGCAATGCTTTATACATTTAAGGGTGTTACATTTTCCTAGGGTGGAGAAAAGTGTTGTATTTTAGAAAATTGCAGCCTTACTAGTTAGTTGCTCAGAGTAAATGAAATGTTCAGTGTGAAATACTGTAGTATGTGATATCTAAAGCTGCCACCTTGGATCAAATTTAAGCTCATCTCTTGAGTGCCATCCAGCCTAGCTGTTCTATTTCTAATTCCTGTTTGGAGGGCAGCTGGGTTGTAGCTGGTATTTCCAACATTAAAACGCTTTCTATTTCCACTTTTACTTGCTATAATGGCTCTGTCAGCAGATGAGGGGAGAAAGGATAACATTCAATACAGACACGCACAAATACACAGCCTATGTATCTATAACTGTAACTGTTTTTTAAGTCAGTTTTTCCATTGGTTTGTGAAAACTCTCAGTGGCTCAGTGGTAAAGGCTCTGGATTACTAATGGGAAAGTTATGAGTTGAAATCCAGGCTTTACCAAAGTGCCATTCTTGGATCTTTGAGCAAAGCCATTAAGTGTCAGTTGCTTAGCTCGGTCGGATGTAACTCTACAAAAGTGTGCCTACAGAGTGAGGTGAATGTGGTTATATATATATATATATATATATATATATATTTCAGGGTATCCAAATTCATGGTATCTAATTTCTTACGGCACTACGAGGTATTTTAATTGCCCTCCCCATTATCCAAACCACTAACTCAATATAACCAAAGATGAGCTAAAAACTGAAACCTGGAAGATCATTTCTGTAGCACCTCTAAGTGGAACATAATGACTATTACTGGACAATCACAGTGAGACAAAGGCAAGTTTGGACCCTTCACTTTAAAGCAGCAAAGCAGATCCTGTACAAATGACACTGAACAACAAAGACTTTATTTATTGAACACATCTGTTTGTATGTTATTGATTTTGGGATGCTGTCATATCACATAATGTTTTGTAGATACCTACAAAATATTCTAAAAGATACTTAAATGATAATAGGTAATTACTTATTTTTATCTTTTAAATCTGCTAGTATATTGCCCAGAAAGCATGATGTTTTGGTCAGTCCAACTCTGCCTGGTCATGAACTCGGTAAATATGTTTACATGCAATTAATAATCCGATAACTTAAAAAAAACCCCGATTTTGTCATGTGATCAAGAAGTATATACGCAATTGCGTAATTTGATAATGGGAAACATCAGGCTGTACACAACTTGAGGGAAGTAATCAGATTTCTACTTCAACCAGCCAATAATCTCACAGAAAGATGCCATGTAAACTTTACTATTTAATAATAAAATTCATAATTTTCTTTTTGTTTGAATCTCCACAAAAGTGTTTATCAGTCATTTAGTGGGTGCTGTGTTTATTTCCAGGGTTGTCAGGCCCCATAAAATAATACAGCTACAAGGTCTATGGAAACAAAAGATAGGTCTCAAAGGTATCTGACACAAAAAATCTGATCTAGCAATGTGTGTGTGCATGTGCAAACTGAGAAAACCGATATGGGTATACATATGCAAAGAAATCCGGTTACTGGGATACATTTCAGCTCTTCATCTGACTCCTTAATCTAATTTCTAAATCAGAGTAGGCTGTATACATGAGCACTTAAATTGGGTAGCTGCAGAAGTCTGACTGTGATCAGATTATTAAATGCATGTAAACACTCAATGTAGGTCCTAGACAAATGTTGTCTTAGACGTGCCTAACCATTCATAGCTTAGATGCTGGCAGACAACCTATAAACCTGCTCACATTTACAGATGCTGGTGGATGCAGGTTGGCACACATGACCTTCTAACAACAGCATAGTGAGGGTACGTAACAATAGGTTTAACTGTTACAGAAAGATGTAATATAGCATGTATGTCTTGTCAATGGTGCACCAGCTGCGATTCTGTTACATCTGTGGTGAGTACACACTTCAGGCTCAAAGACACACCATGAGTGAAGCTATGTAGAAAGGCTGTGCTTTTTAATTCAGGTATGAAACTGGTGATCAATCCTGGACTTCATAAATTTGCAGTGCAACTTACGAGCTTGGTTCAGGTGTACTCAGAAGTCAATTAGCAATCTGCGGTTTGAACTTAAATCCCAGAGAATTAATTGTTTACCAGAACAGTAGGAGGAAAATGGCTGCCCATCAAACAGGGGGATGGGCACTAAACAGGCAGGAGTAATGGGTGAAAGTAGACATTTGATGTGACTCTAAAATGTGACCTAAAACTGCCATCCTGAAGTTAGCTAATCGGTGTCTAACTTTATTGATAATGACTGTTTGACTGCTGTGGTTTTGTTTTGTGATTCTATAATGGTTTCACAGTTTGGTAAATGTTGAGCCTGTATTGCCGTAACTTAGAAATAAAATGCTGTTGAGTTTAACTATTAGCAAATGAAAGCAAACCATTCTGTTTTACCCCTGCTTTTTCTGGTCAGGGTCACATGGGAGAGTCTGGTGCCTCACCCTGAATTCATTTGGACAATGGAAGCAGTACACCCTAAACAGGCCGCCAATCTATTGCAGTGTTTCATAAACACACCCCCTAACCTTCAACATTGCAAGACCCATCTGGGATTTTAATCCAGACCGACAGGAACTTCCGGTTCCAGCAGCTTACCACTGAACCTCCGGAAGTGCTTATTTTGCAATTTGGGACACTTTAAATCAACCTTAATCTAGATGCTTATTAATGCACTCTCCTCAACCCACACCCTTTCACTCTGACGTACTGTCCAGTCATAGTGGAAATGGGTATAAATTCAGAGGCTACTTCAAACAGCCCAGATTCCATCCATTCAAATCCCCTGTCTGGCCATTTGAAGGTGGAGGCTTCTAATGGCTACGCAAGTCTGTTGGGGTTGGGGGTGACCTCCTGCTGTTGGCTGTAAACCTGCAGTGTGTGATAAACCTGTCTGTTTAGATAGCAACACCACACTTGCAGTAAGGAGGCATGCATGGTATGTAGGATTGATAGCAGCATGTTAAGGGATCTTTGCTAGGATCAGATATACAGAGTGAACACTACTCAGTTTCCACACCTTAGAATGGGATCTGTGTACAGTCTTACTCCATTTCTAAAATTAATTCCTAAAACTTGTTCCTCTTTTTTTAGGAGTAGTAAATTGTTAGTTGTAATAAATGGTAAATGCTTTTGTATTGAATGCCCCCCGCCACCTTACCAGTGCAGAGACTCAAGGTGCTCCAACAAACCTGGCCTTAACAGTAACTTTGAGCGTGTATTCACACTAGGCAATTTGTAATGTGCTTGGGCGAGGCTAACCCCCAAACGCAGTTCGTTTGACTAGTGTGATTATTCCAAATTGTGCTGGGGCACGGTACGCTGAACCACACTTGGCCACGTGTAAATAGGTGGGCTAGCAAGTACAACCATGAAGTTCAATGTGCTGTGTGAGCCCGTCTTATACGTGCAGTACAATAAGCCGAAAATAAATCTACATAATCAATGCATCTATTATAAGGCATATTAGAGGATTTTTTTTGTTTCAGCGTGCCCAAAATGAAACCAAAAAATAGGTACTACCATGAAGTCCGCTGTGATGTGTGAGCGCGTATCTTGAGGAAAGCCTGTTTCATTAGTGTAGTGTGAGTATAAACGAGTGGAGAAGTTCAGTGCAACAGCTCTTTGTACAAGTCATACGTGTTGCAAAAGTGCAGCTTCGATACTGCATTTGCAGTTTTATTTCTCCAGAGGTGTGATACAAACCAGTTTGGCTTAACCTCAGAATACTAGTTCACAAGGATGTACTACTCTGGTGCGTAACCCACTTTGAAAAGGTGTGTTTTGGCCTGTTTGCCAGGATATTTGGCATCTCCTGTGTATGGGTTGGTGCCTGCTTTATTGCTGTGTATATGAGTGTGCATACTTACATTTGACATTTCTTACATTTCCAGCATTTAGCAGACGCCCTTATCCAGAGCGACTTACAACAGATACTGTCTTACAATCCAAGCAATTGTAGGTTAAGGGTCTTGCTCAAGTTTGGCAGAGGTGGGATTTGAACCCAGGAGGTCCAGAGTCCAGTTCCTTAACCACTAGGCTACCACAGTTTCACTAATGAACCGCTTTTACATTTACATTTACTGCATTTAGCAGACGCCCTTAGCAATTTATACAGTCTTACAATCCAAGCAATTGTGGGTTAAGGGTTTTGCTCAAGGACCCAACTGTGGCAGCTTGGCAGAGGTGGGATTTGAAACCTGGACCTTCTGGCCCAGAGTCCAGTGTCTTAACCACTAGGCTACCACAGTCCCACTTCCTTCCTTCCCACAATCATACTTCCTTGCCAGATGACCCCAAGTCTCATTGGGGGTGTGGTCATGGTCTGTATGATGCATTGTACAGACCAGGGTTGGCCTAACAGTATAAGTAAATTCAGGTATTAACCAAATCGTTGCGGTTATAGAATATCCTCCAAACACTTGTTGCACAGTGGGAATACACCCCCGCCAGGGTGCCAGTGCATCACACACTACTCACATGTCACTACTACTACAGTGCTTCCCAAACATTTTATACAATGTCCCCCTTTTGTAGTATTTTCCATGTGGAATTACAAGTGACATTCATTATGTGTCTTCAGTTCTGATGGAGGGCAGTAATTCCCTCCATCCTCTGGGTAACACGACCCCAAGGATTTTCTGCAGAAGACACAGGATCCTTCAGCGATTTCATGTACTGGACTAAATAATGCCGATATTCCATATATTATCTGTTAATATTTACTTAGTTTCTGTTAATTGAACTATTACTACACATTTATTTCACTAGATAAATACATTTAATTCTTAGTTATATCATCTAAGCCACCGAAGGAGGATGGGTCCATTTTTAAATTTTGGTTTCCCAAGGTTTCTTCCTTAACATTTAGAGAGGTGTTCCTTGCCACTGTTTCCCTAGGCTTGCTCAGTTTGGGATTGGCCTTATATATTAAAAGATAATCCAAAATTATAAAGCTGATTTAAGGCAATGCTCAATTGTGAACATATTAATATGCTGTATGTAATCTATATAAATAAATCTGATGTGACTTAAATATATATTTTTGTTCTGTGGTTTGCCAAAGACAGTGTCATTCTGTAATATATGTAGATGATTGATTTATACTGCTCACAAAAATTGGCGATACCATAATGAAGAACAGACAGTAATGTACCCTCATGGATATGTATCTCTTGACCTCAATATGTCCCATTTTAGTTATAAAGGCTTTTTAAAGAAACTCTATTGCTTTTTTTAATTTTGGGTATATTTAGTAGCATGCATTTTAAGTCTACTTAAGTAAAATATAAAGCATACTTCAACTAGTGTATTTTTAAAAAATCAGTAGTAATAGTATTATGTGCTGTTTAGATCATCTACTGACTTGTTTTTGGGATACAGTCAGTGGATCAAAAGTGGATCAAAGGGCACAAAGAGTGGACCAAATCCGTGTGAAGATATGGCGGGTGGAGGGGTGGGGTGGGGTTTACAATGCGTAACAGACGATAACTGTAGACAAGAATTGAATTCTGGAATTGCAAGGCACCAGTACTAGCTTTTGTGCCGTCAAGCTTGGAAACGTTTGCTAATGGTAGCTGGTTAGGTGCAATACTGACATGATTTTTACTTGTGTAAGAAACCCGACAAATGCTTTCATATTGCAAACATGAGATGCTCTCCCTGTGCTAGGTGATATTGGCTGAATCACATTGACTATGTATTTATTTTCATACCCTCTTTCACACTTCTCTAAACCTCAGCCTTATTGGAATTGCGTTTGCATCTCATTTTTTTATTTCACACAAATTACATTCTATAGAAAAACTTATAAGGGATCAGAGGATTAGTCATTTCCACTGTGACTGAAGGTGCTAATACATGTTGGTCATGGTGTGTGAGTTTTGACAGCACTAAAGAAAACACAATGATCACTGCTTCTCTATGTGCTTGGAGAATAATAGCAGCTGTGGGGCTTTTAGGAACCTGTGAATGCTACAGACACTCCTGGTACCCTTCCAGAAAAAACAGCCACACACACACACACACACACACACACACACACACACACACACACTCGCCTGCCACATCACCTCCCTTGCACTACCTCTAACACACTTATGCTCTTTTTGTCTCTCTCTTTCTCACACACACTTCTTGTCTTTGTTTCTGCTCCCTTTGTGTCTCTTACATCATGTTTGCTAATTCAGTGATGTCAGGTACACGGCAGCAGCTGGCTGTAGGCACTGACAATCTTTCACTGCTGTACCTACCTAACATGCCTGACTTAGCTTTCTGTTTTCATACATCGGTAAATATACCACTGTATAAAAATCCAGGCAACCAAAATCATGTGGACACCATAACTATATACAGTCGAATCTGGTTAATTGGACCACCGGTTTATGGGACCAGCCGCTTATTCGGACCAAATTCTAACGTACCGAAACAAATCATATAATGTTATTTGCTTTTTTGGACCAAAATTCTGCTTAATCGGACCAAAGAACCTGAGAGCGAATAAAAAAAAAAAGCCACAAAAACTTATTTTTTAATGAACAAAGTTCGTAAGCAACAGTAGTTCTTGTTTGTACGTTCGCTATACGTGTAAATCGCACAAT
>JAUZSU010189289.1:0-23830 GCA_034780255.1 Parotocinclus maculicauda
GACTTGCTTGAGACTTGAAGCTTAAGACTTGAGACTTGCTTATGACTTGCACATGTATGACTTACTCCCACCTCTGCCGTAAAGGTAAATTTCCAGTGTTAAGATTCCATCTATGATGGTAGCTGTCATATGATGTGCATAAATTGCGATATGTGATATTCTTAGATGTATGCATTTCTGGGTTTATATATATTGGAGTCACATACAACAATACTGACACTGAGATTATGGACATTATTGATGAAGGAAGCTTTTAATAACACAACAAAACTGCAAAGCCTAAGCAGCGCGCTGACTGAGTGCATCAGCAGTGGTGTTGACAGAGATTTCACACTGCTCTAGTAAGTGAAAACAGTGGCCCTGGGTGATTTTCATTTCTAAGGAGTGAAATGGATCAGTGAATCAGTGTGAGAAAAGCCTTTCGGACAGGGAGATCCTCACTGTGGATTCTTAGATATATATGGCAGACACATGATAGGCCTGACTGTCACTTTGGGTACGACACTTAGTGACAGTGTAATTGGTTATGGATTAGGAATTCCTGATAGTGTAGATCAAGGGTGGCGAATTCATATCTCCCAAGGGGCTGCATTACTAAATATGGGGTCACTTTTTCAAAATACAGCTAAACAATACACTTACTAACGCTGTTAAAAGGACTGCTTAGTATTAGCTGCAAGTATCAAAATGCAATTACATTAAATATCCATTCATACATAAAAGCCATATAATTCACCATTTCACCATACAGACATCAGCATTTGACTACAGGCATTAAACGTCCACATCCCGTTCATTACACTGCTATAGTGTCACAGTAGTTTAGACACTTTGCACATAGTATTTTATTTTAATCAATAATATTAATTAAAATATAATAAGCAAACACTTAGTACTATACTACACAAGTACTAGTACTATACAGTGAAATACAATAATTCTTATCTTTGTATCTATTATAAAACTTGAAACACTTGCTGAAAACAAAAGCTAGTGAGGCATTACAATGGTTCTCTCATACTTGTTTTCTGTAATAGATGTATATAAAACATGTTTTTATTTCCTATTATAATTCTTAAGACCTTGGTTATTAATTGGATATTAATCGAATGGACATTAAAAGGTGCATACTTCTATTCAGTCCTGCTTGCAAAACTAAAAACATCCTACTCTTGGTAACAAATTGTGGTAAACTGTAACCTACACTGACAGTGAGGACACAATTAATTACCTCAACTTTGCTAAATGTAACTGCCTACATGTAAAACTTGAAAATAGTCCTTTGGGTTAAATCAAATTCTACTGTGCTAATAATAACACACTGCCATTTTACTGTGTGATTAGCTACATAATTCTTGAGTAAAATGCAACTTAAAACCCAAAATTAATGCCTTCCACTTTCACCATCATTTTGTTTAAACGTACTAACAACCACTTTTTCTACCATTCACTGATGAGCTGCCAACAGTCAGACTGACAAGTCTTTCATGACCCTTACTAGGAGTAGATTAACTGAATTAATAAACATGATATGCCTGTTATGTTAAAGATAGCTTCACATTTGTGGAAGGTGTACCCTTGGGAGGGATGGGGTATAGTCACAAACAATTCAGAACAGGCTGCAGCCCTTATCTATTGCACTTCATTACCTAACCTTCAGCAGTCCATGAGCCTGCCTTATCAGGTGCTCTCAATTACAAATCAGAATAAACAGTCAATGGAGCATGAGTTTGTACTGAATGCAAGGTTTGGATGATACCTCTGACAATCAGGTCTGTGGCAATAGAGCTGCTGTCCACCTTCGTCTGCACGGCACATGTATATTTCCCTGCATGGTTCATCTGGATGTTCCGAATCATAATGTCACCCGAAGAATGCTGTAAACAGACCAAGAGATTAATCAAGAAACACTCTTAATTTCGCTCTCCAACACAAATTCATCTTCAGATGATTTTGACCTATAGAAATGATGCTACTGACTGAAAAAGTTTGACTATAATTTATATATCTTTTTCATCTACAGCCTAATTTAAAATCTAAGTGATTTTGTGCATTTTTGAACAGAAATATTGTTGTTAATATAAATCACACACTTTAATTATCATTATAATCACTTTTTTGATATGCAAATGAAGCAGTCTCTAACATGTCCATAGCTTTTGCTTTAATGGAATTTACAATTGCCGTGGAGTTTAAAGCCACAATCATGAACCACACATAGCAAAGCAGCAACACTATTAAAGAAAATGGATTCATGAACTGCTAATAAAAGCTAATAAAAGCATTTGATGCTGTGCTTGTTGTTTTACAATCTAGGAAGCTTAATCACACTCTGTAATTTTAATTTGTCACTAACAGTGTTATGGGGAAGTACCCCATGATAGCTTTGCATACTTATGTTAATCCAGTTACTGTCTTGTTAAAATAAAGTTCAAAGCCACATAGAAGGAACAGTTTACTATTGGGAGGAAAACAGCAAACAAAGAAACCAAAAAAAGCTAAACAAAAACATGCAGTACTGATAAAGAACTGCATGGGATCCAATCTCAATTTAATACTCTTTAAAAAGTATCATCGTAGACTTCACCAACTTATCTTAAAAGAAGAAAAATTAACAGATAATAATGTAAACAATGTCCAAAGCAATATACCCTGTCTGTAATATGTACCATAGTTTAGCACACAGGAAGCAACATCAGTATAATCAAATTGTCCAGAACATCCAGGAATTGTCCAGTGTTTCCAGTATGTATTCAAATGGTCTGAATCTAAATCTATTTATTAATGCTGCCAATCCAGTACTCTGATAACTCTGGTGAACAGGTGGGGTACTGCAATGTGCTGATGTAACAGCCATACATGTGAGGCTGGCCATTTGGCAGTCTTTCACATTGTCCTACTAACTAAATGCTGTAATACATTTTACATATACAACACTATTAATTCAAAAAAGTGCAATGACTGGGTTGTCCACTTCTGGGAAAATTCATAGTCCGACAATTTTTGACAGAAAAGAGTAAGCTCCCAGAAAATGGGTGTGCTTTTCCTTATCGACTGGGTGCAAAATTTAGTTAGAATTTACGGGTTCCAATTTTAGCAGTTCACCTATAGTTGATACAGATGGATTTGCTGGTCAAAGTATCCACACTTCAACATATTCATTCACCTTTCCCATTCTACTAAATGCAAATAGCCTTTTTGCCATTATGTGATTTCTTCCTTCCAAGCCATTCTACTCTTCTTGTGTTCTGCACATCCAGTTTAATACTACACTCATCCATGTGTGGAACCTATTATTGAACAATAAGTACCACCATTGCTGGAGGTGGCTTTTTTGCACCGGAAATATATGATGAATAATTCATTAACCTTTTGAAAATGCCAAATAAGCTAAGGTCACTATTTATTATGGAAAATATTTACTGTGGCACTTCAATGCATGAAAAGAAAGCATCTAGGATAGGACTTTAAGACTCGTGCATAGAATATACTGTACTGTGCAAAAGTCTTCCATTTGTTGTTTTAGCAATGATATAATGACCATGATATAATGACCATATATAACATATTGTCGATGACTGGAACAAAAAATTTCTGACTTAGATTCATCATACATAATCCTTTTTCCACTGATCTGCATTCCAGTCCTTGCAAATGTATGCATATCTTAGCCTTTTCACCCTGGTTCTCTTGTAACAAAGTGCTGCTATTCCCCAAGTGTAAAGAAAGGTTTTTGTTTTTAGCTTTTTAAAATACTGCATATAATGCCTTTTCTGGTTGTATTCTAATAAAGAGACTGAGAAGTAATTACATATGGTCATTATACCTTGCTAAAACTACCATTTATCTAATCTAATGGTGGCTTAAGACTTTTGCACAGTACTATAACCACTGTATACTTTATTGAGTGTTTATAATATCTAAGTGTATTCTATATCTGTTTCAGTGAATTTATACAACTGACGTTGTGTGCATCAGTACTCACACCACCAACTTTCTCAAAGTATCCTCCATGACTGCCAAAATGGATAAGCTGTTCATTGAAAAACCAGGTAAACTTGAGCTCCAAAGTGGGGTCGTGAGTCACCTGGCAGGGCAACACAATGCTCTCACCCACTGTCACGTCCAGCACTGACGGAGGTGTTGTGATGATGGTCGCATCTGCAAAATACAATGTTAAATGCAGTTAAATTCTTCTTGAATGGTAAATGGAGGTTACAAGGTCATGTTATGATACTGTTTAATGAGACTATTACTATTAATCTTTGCGCTATACTGTTTCAAAAAAGACATTGGAGTTGATTTGGGAGATCAGGTTGGACTGAATGTGTGACAAAAACTATTATTAATTCAGCATCTAAAATAAACAATAGTAATTTTAAATGTTAATATGTATTTATAGACATTATTAAATTAATTAGAGTCTACATATATGCAATCAGTGTAAGGCAGGGGACAAAGGAACGCAAGATCCCGTAAGTGCTATCTGAGCTGCGTCATGTGTCACTGTAATAACTTCCACGGAAGCTCCCTAAGTCCCATCTGCACTGCCCCAGAATGCACCATTCCAAATATAATAAGCTGGCAACCCCAACAGGGCAAACTCCCCAAGTGTTTTCATCCTCAAGCCTCCATTTGTGCAATGGCTAGCACACTTTCAGTGGGCAAACTTTACATCTGCTTGTTTTCTCTTTGAAAGTGCTTCAGCAAATGTATCAGGTGTACAAAAATAGAGCAAAAGAAGCAAGGTACTAAGAAAAATGGAGAGAAAAATGAAATGACAAAAGAAATAGATATAAAAAGAGAGTTCTATGGGTGCAGAAGTCCCTTTCAACCTCATGAGGGTGCTGTGCGCGTTTGAGCAGAATTTTGCATGAAATAAATTATGCATGGCAAACTATACCCTCCAGACGAGGCCACATTCACACAGAAAAAATTAGACTTTTGATCCATAGTTGAGGATTCTTCTTGTGTTATGGGCCCCTATATAATAAAACAGTCTCCCTCTTCTCTTTTTTGACATCCCACCGCAAAGACGAGGCTATCAGGAATGAACTATCAGGGTGTCGTGGGCGACACAATAGGGAGGCGTCACTTCTTTTATTTGGAAGACGAGATCCCACTCCAACTGTCTGTCAGATCCGCACAATAGGTGACAATGCAGTGCAGATCGGTATTCTAATGTCACCCCTTAAAGAGGCATGTGTGGGCACTTTCATCTTTTCATTCAAGAAGTGATAGCATTGCCAGGGAAAGAAAAGAACATGTCAAACAGGAAAAGCGGGAATGTGCTTTGCTTGCTGATTTGCTTCACCAGTGGGTGAATAAGAAATAATCTACTTATCCTTCACGAACTTCCCTCCAATTATTCATATTTCTTTGGATATCGACTCTGAAAAACTTGGTTATTGCTCCACAAGTCTCCATGGTGGCTGGCCTCCCATTGAGCTATAAAGTTCCTACTGCACTACTAACTCTGAGAAGTGTGGGAGCTAAGTAAGCCATCTTTCCCCTCAAGGCTACTTTAAACAGCAGCAATTTTATAGACCAAGGCTGTTTTGACACCAGGGAGAGTGGAAGTGGGAGGGTGGCAGAGAGGAGATCACATCTCTGGCCAGACAAATGGATATTAATATCTGTTTTGCAGTTTGAGACAGAACACCATAGCATACACAATTTGTGAGGAATAGAGCTGTATTTGGGTAAATGTTACATATGCACACAAGAATGCATTAGAAGATCTAACAGAGCTCATCACTGTGGTTGGAAGAGAAACAAACCGAAAAGTATTGGAGATGACATGAACGTCTATTCTATGCCAAGCTAGAGTGGAAATAATGGAACACTGTTCATCATAATTTCCTATGGACTTTATGGCTTATTCCAAATTTAAACTCTCCTGTCAGCCTTCGGCAGCATACTAACTGATTACCTTCAGTGCCTTTGTCAGATACTGTGGCCAAATAGCTGAATGTCAGGATCATGTGAGCTGGAGAGCCACATCATTCTATATAACTCTCCTCTGACACTTTTTGGCTTCCACATCAGGATGTACAATTACAGCCGGCTCTGATTAGCATTTAAAATCCCTGTTTTTGTGCACTTCCTTCTCTGGCCTTTTCACTTTCATTGTGTTTCCATGACTCTTGTTCTCTGTGTGCTTCATGTCTGATTGGTGGTTACTCGTTTCTGGTTATTCTAATGTTCCATGTTTAGTGTTATGTGATCCTGTTATCGCTCTGATTGTATTAGCATTGCCTGGACATTGTATGTCTGAACAGCTTGATCCTGTTAGCATTGTCAAGCTGAGCAAGTGCAAGGTCTTGCTGAGTTAGTCTCCTTAATGTCCCTTTTTGCCATATATTTGTTCAAGCATTGTTTGTTACTTTTGATTGTTGTGTATTGTCAGTTGGCATTGTCTGTCACTTTCTGTATTTACTGCTGGGATGCACAGTTGGCTTGTTTCTGTGTTTACTCGTAGTGCTGTTTATTACACTGCTTCACTTCTTGCTTTCACTATATCTAAGGTCAATAAAGCACATACACTTGTACCCATGTCTGTCATCATGCCCCTTTTGTATGTAGAACACAGGACACAGAAGGGGAGAGTCAGATAAAGCAAGTGGTATGCTAATCATATTACAGAAAAAATAACAGCACCAGGTCACATGTTTTTCAAGCAATACACTAATGCTGCTGCTGGGAAAGGTAAAACTACTTCACTTCTAAGTGCTTTTTGAAGGGAATAAAGATTCATTTCATTCCACTGCTGCAACAAGTATCTAAATAATGCAAAAGCGCTAGTTTCCTTGCACTGGGAAAAGCTTACTTAAAATCCCATAGCGATCAAGTACAGATCAACTGAGTCAAGGGGAAAGCAGGAAAAAGATCAAAGTCAGCCAAGGTCAAGTATCTCCATCAAGAGACAATCGTCTTTGTATCATTGTTGTGCTGCAGATGGGATATAGAAAAAATAGCAAGAATGTTCTAAGTGCAAAGGCAGCATGTTGCACACTAAAGAAGCAATGCCAGAAAATGAGGTCAAAGGTGTATAATTAACACTGATTGTAGTTAAATGGATGGTACTTATGGCACAGTTCTCTGTGACAGCCACTGAACCAAGGCAAACATTCTGATTGACGCTGGCTAGACAATTGGCTGACACACAGCATGGCACTTGTGTCTGTCGGGCCCAAATATTATAGTGTTGAAGCCAGAAAATCTAGGAGATTGGTATGACTATGTAAAAAAAGCAATAAAAAGTAGAATAAGTCTGTGTTTGCTATAACTAACAATGACCCAGTCTCACAGTTTATTGATAGTTTTGTTTCATTGGCATACTTTTATCAAGCTGATATTTAAGAAAGAAAAAGTCACTAAATATAATAATTGACATAAAAACAAAAACAATACTAACAAAAGGCATCCAGATAAAGATGTCAGATTGCTGCAAAACTCTTCATGCAGCTATGTCTCTGGCAGATATGAAAATGATTAAAAGCATCTTTAGCCACAAATTCAGGTTAAGTTTGGGATCTGACGACAGTCGGGTTCGAGTTATGAAGGCTTTGTGGTGAGCATTTCAATCCTGCCTTTGCCTGCCCCAACTGCTGGTGTGAGGACCTGGGAAGCTATCGCATACGACGTTCAAACACCCCTAGCAGTGATACAACAGACACTAACAGATCAGCAATATGTATATGTGTGGGGCTTCCATTTCGCATTTTTATCAGGATAATGCTTGCCCAGAAATGTCTGAGACGGACTGCAACAATTTCTTGGTCTGCATTGGCCTGCCTGGTCACCAGATTGCTCACATTTATGGAACCATTTGGAATGCCAAATTCGGCAAACTGTGAGTTTGCAGGATCTACAGACCCAGCTGCATCATACGTGGGGAAATGTGCCATAGGAAAGCATACTGTTTGTCTCCAATCCCCAATCATATCTCATGTATCTCATCATGTATCCAGGCTAGAGGTGGCTCAACAGGTTACTATATATTCCTTACAATTGTACGGTTTTATGCAATAAACGTATACTTTCATTCCAATATTGTAATGACTTACATATATCATCCTTATATAAATTAAAGTTTCATTCTATTCCAAAAACTCCCTACTTTGTGAGTTATTTTTTCTGTCAATGAGAGTATATTGCATGAGGGCTGGTAGAGTGGATTTTCTATTTTTTATTTAAAATAAACATACCAAATTGTTTTTTATTTTCTGCTGCAATAAAACGTAAAAGAAACCCCAATATATAATTTTGCTTGTTCCTATTGATGATCCTGTTAAGGAACCTTTGTTTGTTCTTGCTCAAGCCCTATCCATCATTTCCGAAACAAAAATTACAAAATGTTTTCCAGTTAAAGCCTGCATCCCCTGTTGAGCAATATGGGATAAGTAATACATCTTGAGTGTACTTGAGTAATGCGTGATCCATGGACACACAAAATTATTGAGCTCATTGTTAAATGGCAGAGCTGTCTTTTGTAGTAGTTATTCGGGATAACACCCGAGTGATTCTTTGAGACGATTACATGAGCGTTGAAAACATAGAAAGAATTTTTCATGGGGATTAATACATTCGTTTGAGTTAATATTTATCCAACAAACTGGGTATTGTTAAATTTTAGTGTGCTTAAGTGAGCAGCATTGTACTCCAGTTATAACAAGAGCTTCAATTATTTCTGTATACGTAGCTCCAGCACAAACCCTTGCATGGCTCAAAAGACTAACTCTTCGTTCCTCTCAGTATTGCCTTACAGCACAGTCTGTCTGTCATAGGTCCTGATAAAAGTTTCACTATATCTGTCAATCAAACTGAACTGGGTTCAGTTAAAATATGTTCATTTTCATGGTGCACTAGAGTTGGGGTACACGAGTCACACCAAATAAAAAGCTGTTTCCTTTTTTAACATATTAAAAAATATAGACATTTGATCTTCAGGTTAAAAATGTTGAGACATTCCTTGTGTTGTGTGTTTAGTTATGTTACCTTCATCTCTCACTATTGTAATATTAAAGATCAATGTTTCAATATGTTTAAAAAACAAAGGTGTTCAATGGGTGTCCTTATTTTTTCACATGACTATTAACCATGATGAGTTTGACAAATTGTGTTAGAGCATCACAATTATTTGACTTGAGACTTGAAACTTACATTTTCTTGAGACTTGAAGTTACGACTAAAGACTTATGACACTCACCTCTAGCTCCTTAATGCCTTAGGTTATCATTAAAGAATCATGTATGATCCAACTTTTGCTGTGACAAACATTGTGCCATTATGTGCTACAAAACTGAACTGAAATTTGACAATATGGACAACGCCAGAATTTTATGTTGCCACGGCATGAAAACAGCATCATGAGTAAATCCTATTTGATCGCATTGTTTAAAGAGACTTTAACTAGATGGTGCTGAACATCCATTAAGTTGTTTTATAGAACCTGATAATTAAAAAAAAAACTAATTAAAAAAATAACTACTGTAGTTAGAAGACATTTAGAAGCCTCAAAGATTGTGGCTGCCTTTTATGTAAGAGGCTAGAATAGAAACTAATTTGATCCCCTGTTAATCTCTGTCCAGAGAAAGTTATTTCTAATTAAGACTAATGAATCTGGTTAATATCCTCTTAGCATTCAGATAATTGGGACATCAGCTGAGCTGATAAGAAGCATTATTTGTTGTCACTGTGTGAGTGTGTGTGTGTGCGTGTGTGTGGTTTGTCTTCCTATACTTGTGAGGACCAAATGTCCTTCAAATGATAGGAAAATCCACAATTATGCCTTACAGTAATCATTATGCCAATGGAAATTCCTCACAAGTATAGTGAGACAAATGTGTGTGTGTGTGTCTTTGGAGGATTTAAACACATTCAGAAGGAAGAATGTGATCTGACAGGCATTTTCAGTACTTGTACCAAGCAGTCAATTTAAATATACTGCTGTCATGTCCCATAAGGGCCACCAATGACTTCATTATATACACACACCATGGCCACCACAGATCCTAAACGAAATTGCAAATGCAAATGAGCTTGTCTCATTCCCTGTGTATTATTGGTACAGACAGAGCGAGGCAAGATGACATAAAGGAGTATTTGTACATCAGCCAAGGATGCAGCAACACTTAAATATGATGATGGAAAGCAAACACTAAGGCCAATAGTGTTGAACTAAGGCCCATATACTTTTGTGACTATTAATCCGACCTATATTTCATAATTCAGATAAAGAGAAACATGTTTGTATGTAAATTAATTAACCAATTGCACCTTGTCTTGTCCAAATGTATTAGACGCATACAGTCATCTACAACCTCAAATGATAAAAAAGAAATGTAGGATGGATGGAAAAAGCAAATATAAAAAAACGCATTGCTCCTTACTTTAAAAGTCCTTTTAAATATTAAAAAACACATTTTACTTTACTTGTAAGTACTTTGACTTTTACATCATTGCATAGAGTATGAACCCAGGATAGTTAATGCTTTTTCTGATAAACCTCATTTATTTATTTATTTTATAAGCATCAATTCCTGCATTTTATGTAAGAAAATGATTAAAATGCTTAAAAGCAATGTTCCTCAAAGAAAGGCTGGAAGGGATTTTTATATTTCAGTCTTAACTTTTGCATTAAGTTTTGCATTATCTTGTTGATAAATGCATGGACGTATTTGGAAAAGACGATCTTAAAGAAATTAATGTTTCTATACATTTCCAATGTACTTTTTTGCATTAATGCTGCCGTCAGAGAACTGAAAATGACCTTTGCTGAAGACACTGACACAGCCCCATACAATGACAGACTTTGGACTTGTAGCTGATTAGTCTGGATGGTCCTTTTCTTTTCGGTGCAGAGCACACAGCCTGCATTTCTTCCAAAAAATACATGGAATACTGATTCATTTGATCGAAATACATGTTTCCACTGTGTGATGGTCCATCCTAGATGCCTCTGAGCCCAGAGATATCGATCCCACTTCTGTACATTGTTAACAGAACGCTTTGTTTTTGCACAGTAAATTTTTAAGTGCCATTTTTTTATGTTATTGTAGTGCTTAAGAAAGGTTTGCCAATCTAATCTCTTGACCATGTGGTCATATCAGAGATCTTCAGTTTAGGCCATCATCTGGCCATCTTTGCATCTCCGATACTTCGTTTTTTTGGGGAGATTTTGTATCAAATCATGATTGTTATGACATGTTGACATCACTTGTTTAAAATTACATAATTATTTATTGTTTTAAATGTATTACTAGACCTGAATTTCCTCCACCTCAAATTTTTTTAAATGTGTTGTAGGCTTGAAACACACTGCTTTCACTAACATTAATTCACAATTCAATTTGGCTTTAAACACAGTTCCAGCTTTAAACAGTCTGTTTGTTTATTTGACAGATCGGTGCTGACACACTATCGTGAAGAGAACATGTTATATTTCAGTTGTGCTCCAAAATGCACTTAAGAGTCTCTTCCTGTATAGCGCAATACTAGCAAGATAGCAGTGATATGATGCTATTTGGATTACAGCCATGTCTTTAGCATTCTAGTTCTTCACAGTGAGTGAGTGCTTTTTGCAGCATACATAGTGGAGGAAGAACTCTAAAAACACACAGAACAACGATAAGACATTTAAAACAACATATATCATATTTTTAATGGTAAAAGTTTCAATTACTAAAAAGGCTAAACAAAAAGTATAAAATCGGAATCAGACAAAAAGAACATCTCAAAAAGAAACACTGCATATTTAATTATTTACATGCCATCCCAACATATTTCAGATTTGAGGTTCTATAACAGCATAGATAAGTTATAGGTGATGCGATATTGGCTGGGATCTGACTGTTAAGACTGTATCAGTCTACAAATGGTGCATTTTAAAAACTAAGTTATTATTATTATTATTATTATTATTATTAGCAGTAGTAGTAGTAGTAGTATTTCTATAAACAAAATGATCTGTGTTTAAACTTAGGAGATACCAGGAAATTAGGGGACACCACAAGTCCTTGCTCTTTAGTTTTTAAAATAGCATATACAGTATAAATAAAAGTATTAAACCACTGGTGATCCTATTTATACTCAGTGATTTAAAGAATGAAAAAAAAATCCAGTCTAGCAGTGTATCTGTTCATTTATCCATGACCCATCATTACAGGATTCCACCTGCCTTTGTGTTTCAAAGCCAGTGTGTTTATATTATAGTATATAGCAGAGGCTTCAAAAGCTTTTTAACAATGCACATGTTGTGCAGCCCGCAGCATTCCTGAAAGTCTAATGTGGGGGTGGTAAAAGGAAAGGATGCATCATGGGGCTAATGAGATGCTTTTAAAGTATATTAAAGCAAAATGAACTAAAGATATCTAAGTGTATGCTTTTATGATTCGTATTTCATCTATGATTAGGTTTTACAGATTGAGATATTTATCTGTAGCTACGCATGTGATATTTTAAATTGTATATCCCTACGTCACCAAGACATTAGACTGTGGTTGAGCATGTAACATTAGTGACGGGTGTCTTGGATAGTAGACAAAAATGTATACTTTATCTGGATTGAAAATTGTTAGTTTTTGGAACTTGTCAATATGATCGTGTTAATGTAATATGCTTAATGATTGCATCAGTGGGTTAAGTTTTTGGGACCAAAAGTAAAAGTAGTCCTAAAAGTTTTACTAATGTTATTTTCGGCAGCAAAGATCAGTGGGTAGCACCGCTGCATTACAACAAGAAGGTCCCGGGTTCAATCCCAGGGTGGAGTGGTCTGGGTCCTATCTGTGTGGAGTCTGCATGTCCTCCTGGTGTCTGCGTGGGTTTACTCTGGGTACTCCGGTTTCCTCATACAGTCCAAATACATGCGTGTTAGGTTAATTGGTGTTTTTAAAAAGTGGTGTGTGTGTGTGTCCTACAATGGATTGGCGCCCTGTCTGGGGTTGTTTCTGCCCTTGCGCCCAGAGAATTAAGCGGAAGATAATGAATGAATCAATAATGTTATTTTTTTGTATACACCCTGCCTCTAAGCTCAGTTATTCAGAAACATGACATGACATTTACATCTGCTATCAAACAAAATGAAGTCCTTACAATCAGAAAAATTGTGTAAAGAAAATAGAAGTTTGGATGCCTTTTAATTTTCTTTTACTAAACTCAGATAAAACTTAGGTTTCATTAGTTGGATCCAAGGCTGTAACAAACAATTTTGATACCTAATTTTGGGTGCACCTCAGCCCCTGCACATTAGCAACATCACTAGAAATGCCTTCTATCTGTTACATGATATTGCTTAACTTATTTTTTGTAGATGCTGATATAAGACTGTGTGTGAGTCTGGGGTAATGTTTGGTCTGCCTCCCTTGTCATGCCTTGGCCTTTACCTTGGAGTTTCTGCTGGGCTGTCCAGCTGGGCTGGGCTTCGTTCCCTTTGATCCTGAGTTGTGCATCCTTACTTTAGACTAAGAGTAGATGCAGGGGTTCATAATCAATAAGACGTGGGGTGATCTGGGATGTTGGGTTGCTGTCTTCTTGCTCTCATGTACTACTTCTCTCAAGTGAGATCACTCAGGTTTGTTGATTGCTGGGGAGGTGGGTAGCTGATGTCTCATGTGATCCTTCTTGGCAGTGTTGCCTTATAGTATTTCATTTTCTAGCTATGCTGCCATAGTTTGCTCTTGAGGAGTTTCATGCTACACTTAGTATCAGTAGTTCAGATGTGGTCTGTTAATAGACTCTATGCTCTTAAATATAGCTAACTACATTTTCTCTTTTATCTCTCTTTTACATGCATGTTAGGTTAATTGATTACTCTAAGTTGGCACTGACTTGGCGCTGAGATGGCCACTGATGTCGATAGTGGCGTGGAAGAAGCCAAATAAACAAACAAAACTTCAAACAAACTTCAATATTTCTCTTCAATGTTGTGTCATTTGCTATTGCAATATACGGATGATGTAATATCTGCTTAGCATTTCTGCCTGCAGCACCTCCTCCAGTGCATTTAGGGCCAGCAGGGTCATCAGCTGGTGCCATCGTTCATGGATGTTTCGCCCCCAGACCAGTACATCTCACTCAGTGCAGTGGCTTTTGTTGGGACATCTCCCCGTCACCCCCTGCAGCTACCCTCATTGGGGTGTTGAGCCCCAAGTTATATCCATGGGTTTGTCTCCATAATCCTGGCAGCATGCAGAGGCTGGATTGTGGATTTCCCCACAAAGCCCCTACAGTCGACTTCCATCGGCTGGATGGTCACAGTCCAACCTCTCACTCTGCACTCTGCTGTCAAATCTGAGTACATGAGCCCCTTGTGATCGTATGCCACTGCCATTCCCTCCTCCAATGGCACAGTAAGCTCAATGATAAGGACCTTCTTGGAAGCTGTGGACCCCATCACCACATCTTGTCTTAAAGTTGTCTGTGTTAACACGGCTGAGAAGACAAGCTAAGTGTTGTTATTTTATTTAAATAATTATATTTTTAAATGTTATCTCTGTTAATATTGAGTGCTGCTCATTTATATAATTACTTTAATTTAGTTAACTCTACCAAATATCATCTAAGCCTTCCAAGCTTAGAAAAAATATATTATGTTTGCTTTAGGTTACTGAAGGTACGGTTAAGGTAAGATCATAAGTCAAAACAGTGATATGTCAATGGAAAATCTGCACAATCTGCACAAGACACAAAGTCTGTAGAAAATACATACATATATGCCCCTACAGCATTTAGCAAACACCCTTGTCTGGAGCAACTTAAAACTGATACACCTTTACAATCCAAGCAATTGTAAGATAAGGTCCTTGCTCAAAGACCCAGCAATGGCTTTGCAGAGGTGGGATTTGAATCCTGACCTTTTGGTCTATAGTCCAGTACCTTAACTGCTAGACCACCACAGTCCCCCATTGTGGGAACCTAATGTCAAAACATCATTCTGCTAGTCCTACTTTTTTAAACACATTTTTTAATCAAAAGAGTCAAAAGACCTCCATTACATTACTGAGGTTAGGTGTTAGATTAAGGTTAGGTGTGACATTAATTAGCTACAGTAATCATTATGCCATTGAAAAGTCAACATAGTAAGACAAATGTGTGTGTGTGTGTGGTAGACTTATAATATGTATGTAGCAGGAGTAGTACTAGTGGAAATAAAGCAATAGTGCAATAGATAGTAATTACTTTTGTCATCTACATTTGCTGTACTTACATTTACAGGTGTTTTTATTGTTGTTCTCAGGTTTTCTAGATACTCCATGAAAACTGCAGTATATTCACATAGTTGTTAGTATTGTGTCAGATGAGAGTGTTATAAAACTGACCTGAAAGCTTGCCCTTTAATGGAAAACCTAAATAAATAATATATATATTATAATAAACACGTTTAATAAAACAACAAAAAACTTTGGTTAAGATTTTTAACCAGAAAACATATTAACAGGGACTTCAGTTACAGACATCTTCAAAACCTCCAGGTCAAATAACTTTCCGTATGTGGTCCACATTAACTTCTACATACACCTAGTAGGCTTAAATATCTGATCATGAAGTTGAAAAATATTTCAAATAAAAACTGCTGCATACCAACTTCTGATCTGTCATCGGGGGAAAGGCAAAGACAGACCATCAAAGCAGTCACTATAACAACCAGCCAAGCGTATTGAGAGAGCTGCCTAATAGAATATGGCACACAAATAGGCCAACCTTAATCCTTGCTCTCATATAAAAGAAACTCACGATTAGTGTGAAAACAATAAAACATACTGAACATCCAAGTATATGGTTTGAGTATACACACCCATTTTATATTGTGTGGCAGCAGTCACGGACAGAAAAACGTATATTTTATATTTTAAAGTCATGATTTAGGCTTGCCATGGATCACTCCATTGTGGAAAATCTCTTGTTTTTGTTATCGTCACTTCTCAAATCCTCTATACAGTATATTCTTTTCTGACTCGGTGCTTTCACATTATCTTTCATCAAGATACAGAAAGTGACAAAAGGCTGCCAAAGTTACATCACTTTCACTGATGTGTACATCAAATTTAAAGTGATCACTCTACTTTGGGGGTTAATCAATATGGTACATTCTTTCATTTTTTCTTTGGTGATACCTAATATTAATAACTTCATGGCATGTTCAGTGTGAATACAAATGGGAGAAGGATCGATTTTCATAAATCTCGTGACCTGAATTGACTCTTCTTCAACTCGTTTTCAAATCGATGATAGTGTGAAATATGAGAACTAAAGGAAAAGGTATGAAACTGATGTCACAGAAAAGATTATGGTTTGTAGCCGCATTTCATTCAGGGTTCCTCTGCTACTGTGCAATAGTTATTCCTCAAGATCCTCCTCTACTCCTCATCTTCAGAAAACGTACGGAGCCGTGCACTCTCATTCATATTTAATACTGCATAATAGATTACTGCAGCCGAGACAAGACAGAAATCAGATCCGGGGTCCCCGAGGCTCCCACATGCTGTGGTTGTGACAGCATACTCTCTTTTTTATCTCATTAGGAAATAAAACATTTCCTTTTTCCTAAGATGAGATTATATATCAATGAAATTATGTTTGAAATGAAACTCTTCAAACACATTATATATGCGTGATGGTACAGCAAGACTTACCTTTCACCAGCAGCATCCCTGAGCTGCTCGCAACTCCAAACTGGTTGCGTGCCACACAGGTGTAGAGGCCAGTGTCCGATTTTGTGACGTTCATTATACGCAGACTTCCACTCTCCAGAAATGTGATTCTAAATAAACAAACATCACATAGAATCAGGCTGTTGTATTAAACCAGAATCACAAGCAACTCCAATGTTACCTGTTTTTATCTAAAGTTTGACAAAGTTATACACTACATACGGAAAAAGTAAGTGTGTTCCTTTTGACTAGGAATGGATGTTAAATAGAATCATACCAGTACTGTTTTCAGAGCAACACAGTAATATGTTTTGTTGATAACATAACTTTGATGATTGAATACAAAGTGAATTTCCTTTACACTTACACTGAAATGCAATTTACTGTAAAAAATGTCAGACGACACATCACTGATAATTCAGTTGACAAATTGAGAACATATACAACAGTAGTTTACACCTTATTTAAAATATGTACATTGCACATTGCATTTCACTGTACATTTTAAAACAATATATTTTCTTCCGTCAAAAAATAGTTTATATTATGAGCTGAAAATCGATGGGGTATATAGCAATTCGATATTTTAGCACAGCCCTAAACAAGATGATTTTATTTATGACAGAGAAATTACTTGAAAAGGCCTGGTGTAAGGCCGGCACTGACACAGCAATCCCCACAATCTACAGTCCTGGTCAAAAGTTTTGAGTACGGCACAAATTAAGTTTTTAGGGAGGCAATTTTTGTTAACTATATATTGTGAAGAGTAATCAGTTAATTAATTAATTGCAAAATCATTCCCTGTCATGAAAATGACCTTATCACAAAAATGACTGCATTCCAGCCTTTGCATTTCAGCTCTACCAAATGGCAGATTAGAAGAGCAGACTAGTTGATTTACAAGGGTAGTGATGCTTTTTATTTTCTTTCGTTAACCATGGTTACTTACAAGGTAACATGGTCAGTTATCATTGCGTTGCATTAAAATACTTTCACACGCAAGGACATTGCTGTAACGCCCTGTAAAAATGCGGAGACAAACGCAGCTCGGCAAAACATTATCTTTATTTAAGACGTCAGGCAAAATTCAAAATGAAAAAACAGTCCAGAGTCGGCAACAGATAACGGCAATCCAGGTTCAAAGCGTGAGTCGAAAATCGGAGCCGAAAGACGGAAAAAGGAGAAATAAATACGGTAAGGGCAAACTCGAAAAGGCAATGAGAAAATGCTTCAAAACTGGGTAGAACCGAGTGAATCAGCAGAGAGCAAATGAGAGAGGCGTGTATAAACAGAGTGGTGATGATGAGGAACCGGTGTGAGTAATCAGTAACAGGATGATTGCAGGTGTGTTTGTGAGTGGGTGTGGTGAGTGGGTGTGGCTCTGGCATAATGGGGTATTTTGTGTAGAAATTTGAGGAAAGAGATTAATTTAAAACAATTTGGAATAAGGCTGTAATGTAACAAAATGTGGAAAAAGTGATGCGCTGTGAATACTTTCCGGATGCACTGTAAATATAAAGGTTATAAGAAAGAAACCTTGGGAGGACCAAGACCTAAATAGGGACGGCTTAGGTGATACATGTAGTGAACTTAGTTAACTAAGGTAAAGTAATTATATACATTAACAGCACTGAATATTAACAGAGATAACATATTTAAAACTAGAAGTCCTGTGTCATACTAACAGTGAAGAACTCTGAGATCATTCATGTTCTCATCCAGGGGAGTGGGTTCGCTAAAGGGGACACTGCCGTGAATAAGGAATGATATCAAAACATCCTCCAAGAGCAACATCTCCTAACAATTGAGGAACGATATTAACAATTCTTTGTCCAGCATGATGAAGACCAAGTCACAGTGCAAAAGTCATAATCTGTGAAACATAAAAATTTGGGGGCAGGAAACTCCATCTCATTGAGAACCTGTTGTCAATCCGGACAAACAAAAACTCAAAAACTGTGATCAACTTCAGGCACTGATTAGGCAAGAATGGGTTGCCATAATTCAAGATTTTGCCCAGGAGCTGCAAATTGCAGAAGTCTTAAATAAGAAGGGTCAACAATGTAAATATTAAGTATCTGCTTAAAATGTTTATCAGTAAAAAGTTAAACACATATGGAATGCTTATAATTGTACTTCATTATCATATAAACATCTGACAAAAGGTTCTAAAATTGTCTGGTGAAAACCGAATTGTGTGTGATTTTATGAAGTCATGAAATAATTGTAATAAAAAAACTGTATAGAAAAAGATGATTGTAACCAAATTGAATTGTGAGGTGTCTAATAATTTCCACCCCTAATAACTATACAAATACAAATTTGCTAGATTTTTAGCTTTTTTTAATTGTCCCAACCCCAGGAAAGTTTCTGTCCCAACACAGCAACAAATTGCCATTATATAGTTCTGTAAAAACAATGGTCATAATTGGGTTTGTGTAGCCTCCTATTTGTAGTAGAATAAATATGATGTAGCAATTTATTTACTTTTTACTAATGGGTATCTCAAGTTTGTTCAGTTTTACATATACAGGGTGAGTCAAAAGCCACAAGACATCATTTTATCTCAGAAACAAATGGGAAAATGACATATCTGAATACCCCAGGTAATGGGTGACAGAGTCTTTTAGGCCATGTCTGGAACATGGCCACCATCTTGAAAGCTGCCATATTGAATCAAGGGCAAGTATTCCAATGGGAAGGTGTTCATGTAGCATATCACAGAAAACCATAATTGTTTCTGAAATTAATTGTGAATTGCAATCAGATTTGCGATATCTCTTGTGGTTTAAAAGCCATCAACACCATAAGTTCAAAACTTTTGTTGTTTGTCACAGGTAACTTAAGATGGAATTGACGATTTTGATGTCTGGGGAACGCAGTTGCTGTATCATAGCCGCAGATTTCAATAACCCAGAAAGACCACCAATTTCACACAGAACTGTATCCAAATTCCGAGAAACCAGGACTGTGGACGACAAGCCAAGTAGTGGTCATCTGAAGACTGACACTGACGAAGATGATTTTACCAGCCTTTGCGATGTAGCACATAACATGTCCTATGTCTTTTGACTCACCCTGTAAAACTTGGGGATATTTCTTTATGGAATATTTCATTTTGAAGTAAGCCTTGTTTATCTGAGCAGTATACGTGCCATCATGATATCAAAGCTATTTTCTATTTTAAAACAGCCATAGAAAAGTCACGACATGCCAATACACTGCTAAGATATTACAGACAGACATCAGAATGAATGAAAGTTGGAAACCTATATTTTAGCTTTTTGTAAGACTGTAGTCTGAACAAAATATGCACCATTGTGAAGACACCTGTCACTGTAAGACAAGAAACAGCTATCATTACCTGAGGGATGCTGAAACTTATTTTTTTGCTTTCAAATAGCCTTTAGAAAAAGGCAAAGAAAGCAGAACCAGCACTGTCCTATCTCGATTGCACAATAACCTGGTTTTCGCTCAGCTATCCTGCTTTTAAAGCTGCAAGAAAAATATTAACACTATTTCACTTAATTTGATAAATATCATCACTTCATAGCATGACTGCCTTTTTAAACTTTTCTACCCCGAGCCTTTTACGTCTACCAGTCACAGCAACAACAAGAGTCAGTAAGTGCACGTATGCCTGGGATTTGACTAATTCCTTTAAGTGATATGACATATTGAGGTTACATGCACATTGGGATTTGCCAAACAAAGCTTGAGGTATAAGAGGAAGTTATTTGAAAGATGCCTGATATATAGTCCATATTAACCTAATTATTTGACAATAAATGTACTGAGCAATGAGGTCAACTAGTGTGATTAATGGAGCAATCATATGATAGTAATATCGTACATCAATTATCAGTGACACATTATTTTTGGAAATATCTTCTTATGTACAGTATAGACACAGATAGAGCTAAAAATATGAAATGGATTTATTAATATCTGGATCAATATCAGGGTTGTTATACTACTTTTCGTACTGACGAGCACAAAGAATAAGGGGCACAGCTGTAAAATTCTTCCAGTCAGTCAGTACTAAGGGCACAACTGTGTCTAAAATATGCCCTTACTATGCCATAGAAAAGAAATAATAATAAAAAACACCAAAGATTTTTAATTCTTTGCATTAAATAAACCTACAGTTATGTCATAATTGCGTGCAGTGACTTTATTTTCACTTTTGATCCAGGATAAAATGCACTTTTGTCTGTAATTTTATTGGGGCACAACAACATTTGGGTCTGCTGACACCACAATAAATGTTAAAAGTTTGTTTTGTTTATTTTTATTTCACTCTGTTAAACCCAGAGGAAAATGTGCCAAACTGTGAAACAAACACTCCAAACATAGGTCAATCGAGTAAAAAATGTTTCGGGTTTCAGGGATTTATTTTCTTAATTTTAAAATCTATAAATAAGTCTTTGAGAATTCTCCTTGAACATACTAGATCTCTGGAGTGGACATGATTTAACTTAATATAAAGCCTTGAAAGTACTGCAATAAAACAAAGACACATACAATCATTGCTGGCTCTCCAGTGTACAAGTGCAAGAGAATATATCAATAATTCAGCAACACAGTACCCCCAAATGAAACTTTTCTCATGTCTGAATCATTGTTTGTAATTGTCACACGTAAACTTTCTGCAGGGGAACAGCACCCATGTAGATCTCCAAAAAGAATGCACAATGTAAGAGAAAGGGCTAAAAAGTGCTGGCCATCCACAAAGGAATGAAGCATTAAAAGGATTCTTTATGCATGACAACTAACCAAGGAGAAGCAGAATTCTTTAAGGATATTGCTCAAAAGCCTATATTGACATCCCAGTGCTGGGAATGAACACCCCACCTTCTGGTCATTAGCACAGCACTACTGAGCTACAGCTCATGGTCTATAACGAATAACTTGTAAATCGTACGGGCAGATATCTTAGTGAAATGAAATCGTGACTGGAATAACAACAGTCAGGCTCACAGCTTGCTAAGGCTTTCCCAAAGGAGTTGCAGCCAGAGCGTATGACTCAGTAAACTTGGAGAAGCTCCTGTTCTTGCCACTCACTTATCTATTCAATATGTGCCTATTGCTCTTGGTAAAATCTATCAACATGCCACTTCATCTCTTAATCCAAATGAGACTCTGACCTAAAAACTGCAATTCTGCACATGTACAAGCAAATTTTATCATGCTGCCAGACATTCAATATAGCACCATTAGTCAACGTGACAGGGGATCTTGTTATGGGCAGAACTTGCATGCCACATTTATTTTTCACCTTTACAATGCTGGTAAATAACACACTACAATGGAAGTCTGGTTTAAGACTCGATCAGAAAAGCCACTCAGCTGTACTTAGAGGGCAAACTTTAGCACACAGGAGTTTTACAATATAATTAACCTTGTGCTGTGGCGTGTTAAATTTGTTACACCTTTACACTGCATTAGCTGCACACATTATCAGAATACCTTCAGCCATAAGCACGTGCTTATCATGAAACTATACATGGCAATAGTCAGTTATGGGTAGAGGAATAACGATCCGGACTGCATGTACTGTGCGTCATAGATGATGATGATCTTCCTTTGTCCGTTCCCTTTAGAGGTTGCCATAGTGGATCTCTGCATATTAGATTTGGAGCAGGTTTTACAGGGGAAGCCTTTCATAATTCAATCCTCCCTTTTTACCTAGGCTTAGCATAAGCACTAGAAATACACCTATAGTGGCTGGGGTTTTTCTGTAACTGAACCACCCAAGCTTCATTCAGGGTTGAACCCTGGCCCTCCATTATTGCCATTTCCAGCAGCTGGTTCTACTCACTGTGCCATCAGAGCCACCATGTACTGTACTTTATTATTACATCAATTAAGGTGACCTGGCTAATGAGTTCATAAAAACTTACCTAAAGGAAAATATATATTATATTTACAGTAAATATAAATGTATATATGTTTTCAGAATTTGATTCACAATACTGAGTTTACGATTAAATTTTCCCATGATTACCGATGTTACATTTGATAAACCATTACATTTTTATTTCCGAAATGTCAACAGAAAAAAACAATGCACATTTTTTTGTATAAGTTTTTGTTAATGTAGTAAGTAGTAGTGTAGTAATAAATTATTTTAATATATTAGAAGTCTCTAAAAATGGGAAATATGTGTCTAAGAGTATTATGCATGTATGAGCCCCCTGGTGTTCACAAAATGCGACTGCATTAAATGGTGTAATAAACGAGAAAACATCATCCAACTCAACCTTGCAATTGTTGCACCCCTTTGTATTTCAATATGTAAATATATACAATATGTGGTGCTGTCACAAATTTGTCGCAACTTTCAACATTTGTTGTAACTAATCATGATGATATTAAGCTTCTGAAGCTTCCTATTAAGGATATTTAAATGTAAAACTACTAATTTAATGTAATATAAAAAATAAACACATTTATTAATATCATAAAACTGTGCAGTAAGCTATGTATAAAAAAATCATTAAGGCTTCACATTTGACTGACAGCTTGATCTTGAAGCTCAGACAGCTTGAAGCTCAGACCTATATTTTAAGGTGGCAGTTAACATTATTAACAATTAAAAAAAGATTACAGGATAACAGGTTTTACTAATTAGTTCCTGGTTTTATGTGGACAGGCAGCTACTTTGTTTACTCATATAGTTAGAGCTTTCAGATTTTACTCTTTACTGAGCTGAAATTTGTATGTTCTCCCCATGTTCTCCCCATGTGTGTTCTCCCCATGTCTGCACACTGGTTTCCTGTGTGAATTGGTTCTCCCCAATTCCGAACACTTGCATTAGGTAAAATGTTTAAATTGTATCTCTAAAGGTATATAGTGTGAGAATGTTTGGGGGAGTGCACGTGCCGTACAAAGGACGGGTGTTCTGTCTAGGGTTATTCCTGCTCACCCGTGACCCTAATCAGGATTTAGCCTACACGTACCATAGGTTTGGTTGTAGTGGGTTGTATTTTAGTTGTGTACTTCAGATTCCTAAATACGAACTTGATCAGCACTTGAAGGCAGCATCGAGCGTCATCAATTAACATGCTCTGACTCTCAGACTGATACATGCCTCTTGTTACTTACAGTGCATCCGGAAAGTATTCACAGCGCTTCACTTTTTCCACATTTTGTTACGTTACAGCCTTATTCCAAAT
>JAUZSU010189290.1:0-12154 GCA_034780255.1 Parotocinclus maculicauda
TGCTTAAATTGTAAGATTGTATAAGTTGTAAGTTGCTCTGGATAAGGGCGTCTGCTAAATGCCGTAAATGTAAAATGTAAATGTAAATGATGCTTTCATGTACACAGCCAGGTGCTGCCTTTTCAGTCAGTTGAAAAACAGACGTAGACGCATGCATGCTACTATACAGAATCTGATTCTCCTAGTTAGGGTCGTGGCAGCCATTGTCTAGCTGGCAGCACAGGGTGCAGTGCAGGAACTACCCTAGACAGGGTGCCAGTTGTAGGACTCGCACACTAATACACACATTCTAGGGGCACCATGGAAACACCAGTTTACCTAACGCACGTCTTAGAAAAGTGCGAGGAAGCTGTAGTAACTGGAGAAAACTGATATTTATTTATGAAAGAAAGCAAATGATTGAAAAAAAACTTATAGTGTGGATATGCTGGGCAGACAGATGCGCCCCGAGCAAGACAGCACGGATAATGAATAAGTGGAAATAAAGGGACTTCTGTATACACTAGGCCATCTTTACATTCACCTACAGTAGGTGGCATTAATGTACGCTAAATTTGTCTTCGTCAGTAAAATAAGAAAAGAGCCATAGAGCATGAGAGAAGCGAAAGCCAAAGCGAGACTCATAATTTACTATTTCCATATAAAGCAAACCATAATACAGTTGTTTATTTGATGTATTGCCCACCCTTGCTTAAAAGCTCAGACTGCACTTCTCTAAACCCTGTGAAAGTGAGAGAAATAGAGATGTACAGTACTACTTTCTCTCTTGTTTTGGTTTGTTATTGCTGTGGCAGTGTTTATATGCTGCCAGCTCCCACAGGACTGATCTGCAACCTGGCTCTGTTTCCTGGACCAACATTTGCTGGTCATAGCGATTCTCCACTTTCTACTTTAGTGGGTATTTGTTTTATTTGTGGGGTCCATTTGTCCTCTCATGGATAAGAACATTGGATTTTTTCATTGTGAGAACAATTTGTTTTAATTGCTTGGCTGCAAAAAAACCACTTTCATTTGAAAAGCTATGAGCCCAAAGGTTTGGTTGTACTTACAGATGTTATTTACGGAGGTGTACGTGTAGTATTAATAGGCTACAGTAATCATTATGTCAGGGGCAAGTTGATTATTTGATTACTAAGCTGTGTGTGTGTGTGGAATATCTGTTTTGAGGGGTATGTATGTGTGGGAGGAACAGTTCTTTGTAGTAGAGGATGAACTGTAATGTTGATTTAGAGGGAGTGGAACTGATCGAGGAGGGTTTTTTGTGTAGTACAGTGGCTGTTGATCTGAACCAGATGGAGCTGTGGTTTTTTTTACCCACTTCATAAATCTCAGCGTCATCTAGTCAGAATAAAGACCAAAGCAACAAATGACATAGACACGGTAAGGTTTCTCATTGTAGAGTTACATACAGTATTCCTCAGTCAAAGTCTAGTGCAGCCCACTAGTCTAGTCAGCAATCCGTATTTATGTCAGGGCAGCTTCTGTAGTTCTGCAGTGGTGTCTGGCTTCAGAATGACATCACAGTGGAAATGCATAGATCTAACCTTAAATACAGTACAAACACTAATGTTCAGTGACATGGTAAATTTACTTCTCTTTCTGATCAGTCTTTTGTCACCAATATTAATTTGAATAGACATCTTGATGGCCATTGTTAACAATATTATTTAACCACATGGGTTTAACATTAAGCAGTTCATCATTTTATTATTTGTATTAACTGTACACTTGCAAGTATTGCATCTGTTTAGAGAAGTGTCTTCTAAACTTTATCAACTGGGATGCAACATTAAACATAGTATTATGGTTATACAGTGTTCCCTCGCCATTTTGTGGTTCACCTTTAGCAGATTTTCACTGTTTTGCGGAATTTTTACGTTAAAAATATCACAATGTATTAAAAACATATATAAAAAATATTAATTCTAACAAAGGAATGTTATAAATCATAAAATATTAGGATTTACAGTAAATAGCTGTTGTATCTACTTAATGTGTAAGATATGACGTGCTGTAAGCTCGCTACGGACAGAGCATGTGTGATATGAGTGATGTATGGTGTGATAAGTAAAAAGAATGTTAGATTACTTAAGCGTGTTGCTTGATTATTCAACAGTTAAAAACACTACAATAGCGTAATTAGTATTATTTCATGAATACTCACCAGACAAGTTTTTGTCTGCGGTGTGTTCACGGTTTGTGAAAATTTAATTATAGACTAATTCATTCAAGACTTATGATGCCATCCAAACGTTCTGCAAGTTCTATGGCTTAAATAAATATAGCGTCCCTACTTCGCGGATTTTCGTTTAACACAAGTGGTCCTGGAGCGTAACCAGGACATTTTGGTGTCTCAATCAAATGCAGTTATTTTAATTGGTAAAAAAATTATAGCATCACTCAACGCTAAGAAAAAATAATGCAGTTACACTAATTTGCATTTCATTAACTAATACCAACAAACCGATTAGTCTGGAGTTGAAATGGAGAGGTTACAGATCTTCAGTGATGGATTTTGCCTAAATCAATCAGTTTAACCCTAAGGAGCAACAACGAAGTTACTTCAATTTCTTTCTTCAATTATTTTTTATTTTTAAAAAATTGATAATTGCCTAATTTTCTTCTCAGTATTGAGTGATTCTATATTTTAACTGATTTAGAAAAAATCATTCCATTAACATAAATAGTTACGTTTGTTTGAGGTATGTTTACCATACCCACAATGTTCAGCCATTAAACAACAATGTTTTTTTCATACCAGTGTTAGGATTGATGTTTTTTGCTAAATATGGAGTAAAACTCCCCTACCCTACAAATCATTATTGGAAGACAAAACCTGGAAAAGGTACATCTCTACAGTTTATTAGCTTAATATTGAAAATAGACTGAACATGTTAGGGTTGTCAAGGTTAATGCATTTATAATGGCTGTGTTTAAAAATTAAATGTTAATCACATTTTATCGCTTGACTTCCTGTATTGGAAATGGTCCTATGTGCACTATTCCCTAAATTCTGCATATTACACAGAGCACTGTCATCCTGTAGCAGATTTGTATCCGCATAGCTAACACCATATATGGGACATGAAATAACTACTTGCACATGCTGTTTCTTATTTTATTATACAGTATTTATAATAAAAATTGATATTTTTTATTTGAGGTTTTGTTGTGTAATTGGTTGCCTTAACATCCCATTTGTCTGTTGTTAAGCAAGCAAGAGAAGACAATAAAACTATTGTTGCTGAGTTATAAATATATATATATATATATCTCAAGTTAGAAAGTTAAGTAAAGTAATAACGTCTACTAATAAAAGCACAACTCCAAACATTTTGCTTTTAATCTTGTTTGGATCAGCGTGGGAACTCGTAAATGGTTAAACATGACTTTCACAAGGGTATAAATGTGTTGACCTTTCTAAATCAATCAGTAGTTGCTTTTTAAGTTGCTACTATCCACTGTTAGGCTAACAGTTTGAAAGTTTATAACAGGCTGATAAGCTATAATGAACCTGCCTGAAAATAGCATGTTCTGGAAAAATTTGTACCTCTCTTATATTAAAAGTTTGGCAGACCCTGTGAAACGTTGTACTCCATGAAATGAACTTTCAGTAACCACACAAGATTTACATCCCAGTTCATTGGCCTACCTCATAGAAAATCTTTGAGGCGAGCTAAAATTGAGGGCCACACTTCCATGCGCCAAAGTTCAGCCAGTTTAAGAGACTCTTTTGTGGCACAAACTGGCATCTTGTGCATTTAGAGACACAAAACGACCATGTATGCAACTGTAATGACTGCGTGTTAACCTTAATATTGGTGCATTTTAAATGCAAACCAGTGGGAGGCGAATCTGGGGCTGACGGACCCAGAGAATAGAGCCAAGTTCTGCTTCAAGGTAATTGGAGCTACAGTAAATGCTCTAAACTCGCCCCCACCTCTCTCTAACTTGCTCTGTTCTTTCTTTCATGCACTCACATAGTCTTGTATAAAGAGATGCATTTCCTTCTGTGAAGACAAAGTCAACGATTAGGTTACAGAAAATAAAAGGACATTGTTCAAATTTACTGAGGTAGCCAATGGCAACAGGGAAAGTCAAAGAAGGAAAAGCTGAAGAAAAAGAAAGGGGCATTGGGTAGGGGAGGCGAGAGTCTAAGCATAAACACTATGCGACAGAGTCTAACCAAGGCCTGGGAATCGTCAGGCAATTATTCATTGCTGTTAAGTTTCTTAAAGTAAGAGGTGCTTTAAGTATACTTTGGTAAAATAGACTTTATATTGTGAGAACCAGCACTGATGCAAATGCTCTGGAGGAACATGGTAAATGTTTAGCAGCTGATAACATTGTTATGGCTGCACTAACCAAATGCTGAAATAACATTCCATGTCTGTCAGCTACATGTATGTATATGCAGCCTGTAAACAAACAGAAAGCAGAGTGTTAAGAGTGAGCTGGAGGTAGGCCTAGGTTTAATGTGGAACAGCAGAGAACAAAAGCACTGGTCGAGAGGGAAGACCAATGAATGCCAGTGTGGCTTTTTCTCAAAGTCGATTTGGATTCATTTGCTCATTAAAGCAATGGTTAGCCTAGACCTTAACAAGCACAATAAGCCATGTGTCAAAAATGGTCAATTAATTTAATGTCAATCCGATCTACGTCTGGTTGCTTTAAAGGCTGGGGTCCTAAAAACTAATGCATTGGAAAATTACATGACAATCTCAATCAATCAATTACTTTTTTTGGGCAAGTTACGTGCGTGCTGTTGTAAGGAGTATATCCTTGGTTAAAAAAGAAAATACTACTACTTTTTAGGTTTGATCATACATGCACTCTTTTAAACCTTGTTATACTTGCAACCAATTAGGGTACACAGACGAATCAAGCAGATGTGTGTAAAATAAAGAACTGTGTGTACTGAGTATTTGAACATTTCTGGTATATCTTCTCTGGCCACTAACTGGGTGCCTTTTGTTTTACTTTGTTCTGTGTAAAATCTATATACAGACTCGGGAGTTACATCATCAAGAGGTTGTGCGTGCATCCCGACAGGCGTGCCATTTACTGCCATTTTTATTCCTAAAGTTTATCCTTTTTATTTTAATTACCTAACTTAAAAATCGATTTAATTGTATACATTGGACAAACAGGCCTGTCAAATGCCGCAACACAAATTCATAAATTCTTTTTTTTTTTTTTACATGTATTTACAGGACTATTTTACTTCAGATTTGTGCTGAATTTAGCAAATTATTCTAGCAAATAAAATTTATCTAAATTTTTCTCCTTTGTAAATTTTGCCATATATGCTCTAACTGGAATCAAACCATTGAGCAATTTTTAATATATTAATTTGTCTTTTGTGGCGACACTTTTGTCTTTGAGGAAAATAAGTACTCTGTATTATAAAATACATACCAGTCACTTTAAGTTATCCTTGTTTTTACATGCATTGTCCATTTTATCAGTTCCGGTGTGTTGATTACAAACTGTAGTCCATCTGTTTCTCTGAATACTTTAGTCCCCTTTACTTTGTTTTCTATTTTTCAGGACCCCCAAAAATCAGTTCTACTTGGGTGGTGGATCATTCTCTGCACTTCACTGACATGGTGATAGGGTTTTTAAGTTTATTGTGCTAGTATAAGTGGATGAGGCACATCAGTGCTGCTGAATTTTTAAACACTTCACTAGCAGCCTGTGAACACTGATGATTAGAGGATAATTAACACAAACTGTGCAACACCCCGCATGAGTTCCAGTCTCTGACTTTATATCTACAAGGTGGAGCAATATGGTAGATTCAGTGAGTGAACACTGTTTAAAAAGTCCAGCAGCCCTGCTGTCTGATTCAATCATACCAACATAACTCTAACTAACACACTACCACCGCTTCAGAGTCACTGCAGTCCTGAGCATGATCCATCAGAGAAATACTACATGATCTGTGATGTTCCTGTGGGGGTCTGGCCATTAGGGAACAGTGTAAAGAGGACTAAAATCCTAAAAAACAGCTGGGCTACAGTCTGTAATTGTAGAACTACAGTGTACATCTATATGGTAATTGGAACTGTTCAAATTAACAATGAGTAACCAAATGTGTGGCTAATAAAGCGATTTGTGAGTATACAGTTCAAATTATAATGTGACACTGCCATTTTGTCAGATTAATAATAGTTAACCTGTTACAAATGGCCCTTTATATTCACAGGTGCTGCATTAATTGCCAAAAGTCTAAACAAAAATCTCAAATCTTCAAAAATGTATACATGAATTTGCTGCCAAACACTAATAATGTATACCATCCCCTTTTGTAGCCTCTTTCCATTCCACAGATAATTAATCTCTCTGTTACTCGTTTCACATCACATCACGTTTATTTGCATATACAGACATATTTTTCTTGAAACTATTCACTTAACAGTACAGTATAACAAATATGTGCATAGCTATTAAATTGTATAAGTAATGTTGTATTTATTTTATCTAGAGAGACATTTTGTGCATTCTTACCAGTCTTTAGTTTGATGTTCATTGATTAACAATAAATAACAGAAGTTCTCTTTATATATAAGATTTAGTTTAACATTTGTATTTATTGTGCAACTTGTATCTGGATTATTTTCCTGGTAAAGTTTTGTCCACATGCATTTACACCTTTGTTGTCCAGTGTGTTTTCAGTCAGCTAGATTGAAATCAGTTTTTCATGTCCCTCGTATGATGCAAAGCAGCTCATGACAATAGACCACCCACGTCATGTGTTATTAAAAAAAATTAGTTTGCAAATATTGGTTGTTGCATCAGAGGTCAGAATAGGAAGTTCATGTTTAGAAGTACAGGGTTAGTCAAAAGACACAGGACATGTAGCGTGCTGCGTGAACTTTTTTGCAAAGGCTGCAAAAACAATTGTTGAGGTTGCTTCGTTGGTAGTGGTCGTTGGATGACCACTATGTGGTTTGTCGTCCACAGTCCCGGTTTCTCTTAATTTGGCTATGAGGGATGCAACAGTGCTGTATGAAAACTAAACTTAAAAAAAAATTTCAGTGTTGATATCTTTTGAACCAAACAAGATATTGCAAATCGGTTTGCGGAAATCAATTTCTAAAACAATTCTGGTCTTATTTGATATGCTACATGGCCACCTTCCCATTGGAAGAACTTACCCATGATCCAGTAAGGTAGCTTTCAAGAAGGTAGCCATGTCGTAGACATAACCTAAAAGAACAGCCCCCTCACTTATTACTTGCTGGGGTATTTAGATATATAATTTTTCCATTTGTTTCTGAAATAGAAGGGTGATATTTTGGACAGTGGTGTGCATCCAAATTGCTAATAACAGCAAACATTTCTTCTTTAACCACTTGCGCTGGTCCTCTGATGGTTTGACAGACCATGCAGGGATGGATGTTTTGAATTGTGTTGCGTTGTAAAGTATTGGGTGTGGTTTTCTAAGTTTTTTGGAGAGGTAGATGCATTTACACTTCTGTAATGGGCCTACAGTGTAACTCAAACCACTTCCTGGAGTGCTTTGAGTAATCAGATGCATACCTGACATATATGTGTCTTGGGTGCATTTCCACACACATTTTTTGTGGCTACAGATACAGCTCCAGATACAGTCCTGATACTCGAGATGCGTGAAACCACCTCGTTTAAACACTAAACACTGTTAATCTATTTGTCTATCTATCTTTTTCTCTGGCTTACTTTTATTTTTGTTATTTGTATGCTTTCACTATTAATGACATTTGACAGACATGATGAGAGATGAGACAAATATGTTGTGTGTTTTATAAGGTATTCGCAGTAAGCACAAATGATTTTGTACTGAATTACGTTTGTTTTCCCCTCCTTACACCACAAAAATGCACTGTCTTGCCCCTCTCTGTCTGTGTTGTCATGTGTAAAGCTCAGTCATTGCATTTGTTCTTTACAAATGGATTAGTGTGGTTAAAGTTTTGTGAATAGCAACTGATCCAGGACCAGCTCCACCCCTCAAATCATGGCCTCCAGTGCCATGGAACAAGATTAGGCCTTCTCTTTAACAAGCAAATTGTTCAGCATGGCCTGCTTTTGGACAAAAAGGCTACTTGGGTAAGGAGCCAAGCAAATCTTGGTCAGAAACAGACAGAGAAGCATGCGATTGGGTCTCTCTGATCTTGCTGAAAGGCTGCCTTTGTGAGTTTATGGCTTTGTTTCTTCAGGATGATTAGTAGGCAGGTAAAGAGTGCCCTTACGCTGTGCTCTGGATTGTGCATTTGTAACATCTTCAGTAATCGCGAGTATTATAATCACGTGGGCAAATGAGTTGCAGATTTGCACACAAGCGTCACAGAATGTGTGTTTGGAGGGCTGTTCAAGTCACGACATGCCCGGCTAGGTCTCCTTCATACACTTTGTACTCTCAATGGAAACCTTTACTGAATTACAACACTCATATCCATTTCCTAACCTACATTCTTAACTTTTGGCTTATTGGCTTGTTGTTTGTCCTCAGGATAACACTTTGCTTTGGCCATTTTGACAGTTTTCAAAAACGGCAGATTGTTTCAGTTGCTAATTTCAAATGTTATTTGAAAAAAAAAAAAAAGATCATTAAATCAAATCTGAATACCTTGGTGTAATTGCTGTTATTTTTGTTGTTGTTGTTGTTGTTAAGTCCTGTTTTATCGAGTGTTGAATCATGAGAACTCTGATTGGTAATCCTGAATTGGTTCTGTTCTTCAGCAAGTCGACACAGACGTTATGGAGTCCATCTATGGTTGTGATTATAACCATCTACTACACTGCAGATCTTGAATATGTCTGATGAAAGCCAGTTGAAACCTGATTAGTTCCAACACCCACATATTTTGTTCTTTAAATCACCCAAAACCTTTGCCAGCACCACTTTTCAAAGACATCGATTTCCTCGTGTATCTTCTTCAAATGGACTACCTCTGTGTGCTCCTGGACTTTATTTGCTTATTTTACTTATATATGGTATATTAGTATGTCTAGGGTTGGGTTTATAATTTTTGTACCAGCACATATTGGATTCCTTGAATTTGTTACTGATAACAAATGTTATTTTTTTTTAGAGATTTTAAGGATTATTTTTTGATGTCTTTGAATTAACGAGATGTGATCAACTAGATCTTACAGAATGGATTATTATTTAACTTTTGTTTAACAACAGAAGTAGTCAGTCTTTTCACAGTGCGTGAAAGCTATCACCTAATTTGAAATTTATTGAAGCAATCTAAGAACTTTTGAAGAGTAATCAAGAACGTATCAGGAATAATTATATGCATGAACAAAGTGTCAATTGACAAAAATCCTTGTTTTAATTTGATTTCGTTAGGAATTGTCATTTAATGTTGTAGACACATATACTACTCACAAAAATTAATACACAAAATATCCCCAAATGTTTGTGAGAAGTGTACTTGAAACCTATGCAAAAGTTTATGCGCTATCCGTACAGCAGGTAGTGAGATACAGCTTATGTCGTACGTTGTGACTTTTTTTGGGTGTGCCGACACGCAGCCCTATCATACACCATAAATGCAATGCAGAGCACAGACCACCTGGTAGGAGTACATCCTTAAAACCTGACTTATCTTGCGCCCCATTTGACAATTACTGTAGCGTCCAAAATAAGTGGAAAAAAGAAAGTGAGTGCACACTCACTAGGAAATAAATAGATATTAGGTTCATTTTCTTTTCATAAAGTAGTGCTACTAAATGTCAGAAATGGAAAGGGCAGAACGTTGCATTGACCAAATACGTTTTTTGGCTGCAGGAATATGCATAGATGTTTGGATTAGAGGATCAAAGAAACAATGTGGTCTAGCTCTAGATTCATAAAAGCTTTTTGTAGACTTGTTCATCAAGTTTTTAACGCTGTTATTGGACAGTGCACAGTGCATCCGGGACATACAGTCTGAAAACAAAAGCTAACGGAAGTTGTGTAGCATTGGTACACACATGGGTGTCAGTTTGTTGGTTTTGTGTGTCGAGGCATTAATGTTTAGCCATTGTCGTGGCGGTTTATCCGTTGACTGGCTGGCGCTTTGGTATACTGCAATTACTACGGGCTGTGCAAATTTTCTTGTGTACAGATAACATGCTGAAGTGTAATAAAGTGACATGGCATAGTGTGCAGATAGAGTGTTACTGTATATTGCTGTTTATCTGTTTTGTTGCACCGTGCCACAGAAAATGTATTACTATTATTTTAGTAAACATTGTAGTTTAAAGTTCTATCCCGAATATTTGTTTTTACACTCGAGCACACTCTGGTGGCTGCACCTCTAGTGTTATTACAGTTCGCCCAGAGCATGCAGCTCCATTTCAGATGAGGCTATTGTTTAGGATTGTTTGCATCATTGCTGTGTGCAGGTGTTGGCAAATCTGTGTAAATCAGCAAGACTGTGTTGGTATGTCTGTGTAAATCAGTAAGACTGTTTGTTGTTGTGTTGGGGTCATAGAAATGTGGGAACAATTTCACTTCATGATATCATTCCACTTCTATGTGATCCAAGTATGCTTAGATAGTGACATGGAGTTGGTTGGTTGAGTTCCTTATGCTTATCTTAGCACATTTTTAATTCCACAGTGCTACTACATGTCTAAAATCAGTGAGAAACCAACTTTGCATAATTCGTCAGTAATTGTGGATAATGTTTAAAGAAGTAAGCGAGAAATGATTTTCCTTAAATTTAGTGTGTGTGTGTGTGTGTGTGTGTGTGTGTGTGTGTGTGTGTATATTTATATAATATTCTGATATACATTAGAAGTGCTAGAAGTCTTAAACAGTGTAGAAATACTGGTTTTAACTTCCACAGCCTTTGCTTGCACATTTGTTTATTTGATCAGTTAATTATTAAATTTCTGACTTTGTTGTGATAACAGGTTATTTATTTTGACCGTAGTCCAGGATCAAGCAGTTAAGAGAATTTTTAAATCAATGAATGAATAGTTGAAGGTATCATTGACATAAATTGTTTAAATAATTAAATGATGTTAATTATCCAATAGTTGAAGAATTACTAATAATGCTTGTCTAAATAATTAAATGCATAACTGCATTAAATAATGTTTAAATAAATATTTTAGTATAAATATATGAATTTAAGTGATTTCTTTGCTTATTTATTTATTGAATTTCCTCCATATGTAAACACAGTTAGTTAGGCCAGTAATTCAGAGTAGTTAGGTTTACAGAATACGTTCCATACAATACCTTTTTGTCAAAAGACTTTTGTTTAGCAAAACTGTTGCAAGGCTGGTGATGTGCAGGTTTTTTATCATGATATGACCTGTAGAACTGGTTTGGATTTTATACTGGACAAAGCATTTGCAAATGATCACACAGCAGTAACAAAGACATTTGTAAATGGCATCTCACATGAGAATACAATTATATATTGGATGGGCATCACTATGATATTCTACCCGACCAAAGATCAAAAACCTTATAAAACAAACATTGTAAGCAACTTCTGTAAATGTTTGATCTACTTTACAGCTTTACTTTAAGTCACAAATATTTCTTAAAACATCTCAAAATGCAGGGAGACAATTGAATCAAAATCATCTGTTTCAGACTTCAGAACCCATAGTAGATTAAAAAAAGAAACATGCCAGACTCTGACCAACATCCGATCACTTTAACAAGGTGGTAACAATTGTAACAAATTACGATAGGAGATAAAAATCTGTATTTTACTGTCTGCTTCCTGTACATATACCTTGAATTACCGAGTGCCAGTCATTTGATCGCAGCGACCTCCTAGTAGTACTATGCTGGATTTACCTTTTAAAAAAGTGTTTAAAATGTCACCTTGCATTGCCTGCTCTGGAAATGAGTGTTTCTTTAAGTAGACTAATTTGTTCTGTGGGCAGCCAGCCAAATATGTTTATTTTTCATAGTGTGTGTTTGTATTTTGGTGAAGTGCAATAAATGTGAAACAATAATGAATTTAGCAGTAACTTAAGAACCATGGTGTTGTGTATTTCCTGGGATTCTATATCAGGGTAATAATGCTATATCACGTTTTAAGCGGTATCTCTGAAACATTTCTATAGTGTTTTCTTGTGAAAATACATACTATACACTGCTCACAAAAATTATATATATATATATATATATATATATATATATATATATATA
>JAUZSU010189331.1:0-12152 GCA_034780255.1 Parotocinclus maculicauda
CTAATTAGTGTTAATTGGTCTTCCAGCTGTTCGTTATATGCTCAATTTCCTTTTTCCAGCCACTTATTGCTACTTGTGCCATCTTTTTTGGGATTTGTTGACACTGTGAAATTTTGAAGCAACATATTTTTCTTTTAAAATGTGACATTTACTCAGATTAAACTTTTGATCTGCCATCTATGTTCTATTACGAATAAAATATTGACTTTTGTCAGATGTTTATATGGTATAATGAAGTACAGTTATGAGCTTTTAAAAAGTTTTTTTAAAAGTATTTAAAAACCTTTTTATTGACAAATACATCCAGGTTAAGCAAAGATGACGCTTCTTTTGTATTACACCTCAGCATGCTGGATACAGTATTTGCTTCTGGGCAAAATCTTGAATGATAGCAACCCATTCTTACATAATCAGTGGTTAGTGTTGATTACAGTTTCTGTGTTTTTGTTTGTCTGGCATATCCTCTTTTTGAGGATTGACCACCGATTCTCAATGGGATTGAGATCTGGGTAGTTTTCTGGCCATGGACTCAAAATTTCTATGTTTTGTTTACCGAACCATTTGGTTATTGCTTTTGCCTTGTGACGTGGTGCTCCATTGTTTATCTCCAAATTGCTCCTGGATCGTTGGGAGAAGTTGCATTTGAAGGATGTTATGATACCATTCCTTATTCAAAATTTTGAGCAAACCCACTATCCTGGTTGAGAAACAACCTCCCACACAAATTGTCTCAGGATGCTTTACTATTGGCATGACACAGGACTCATGCTAGCACTGACCTTTTGTTCTCCGGACAACTATTTTTCCAGATGTCCCAAACAGTCTGAAGGGGGCATCATCAGAAAAATACATTTAAACCAGTACAATCACTAGACTTCCGGCAGAATAACAGTCTGTCCTTAATGTTTTTATTGGAGAGAAGTGTCTTCTTTGCTGGTTTTGTTTCTCTGCCATTTCTGAGCAAGCTCTGCAGTGGTGGTGGCATGATCTCATAGCTGCATCCTCTTGAGGAGACGGTCCTGACGCTTGCTTGACTTTATTTAGACACCCTAAAGAAATTTTCACTGCAATTGAACCACTCTCCTTTAAGTTCTTGATGATTTTATATGGTATCTTACAAGCAGGAATATCCTTGGCCCTGAAACCTTATACTTTTTTCATCAGGATGACTTCTCCGAATGTCAGAAGATTGCACACATGATCAACCTGCTCACAGGAAAGGCTCGAAAATGGGCTACTGCTCTGTGGAACCAGAATAGTGAAGGATGGAACACTTTTGATAAGTTCTGAAACTTAGCAACCCAGCAGAAACTCCACCCCGATGTGTCAAAAAAAGCCTGCATGCCATGAGGAGTCTACGTCCAATCCATCCAAGTCGAATCCATATCTTTAGTTTGCTTGTCTTAGCAAACTGTGTGAAAGCTTTATTGTGAATTATCTTTATAAGAGGCTTTTTTCTAAGGCCGACAGCCAAAGACCAATTTGACACATTGTGTGGTGTATGTCTGACCACTGACAGGCTGACCCCTACAACCTCTGCAGCAATGCAGGTAGCACTCCTACATCTATTTTTAAAAGCGAAACTCTGCATATGATACTGAGCACATGCACTGAACTTCTTTGGTCGACCAGGGTGAAGCCTGGGTTAAGTGGAACCTGTCCTATTAAACCACTGTATTATCTTGGCAACCATACTCACTTTCAGGGTGTTGGCAATCTTCTTATAGCCATCTTTATTTAGAGCATTAATTCTTTTTTTCAGACCCTTTGAGAGTTCTTTGCCATAAGGTGACATGGAACTTTTAAACTTCCAGTGACCAGTATGAAGGTGTGAGAGCGACAACAAATTTAATACACCTGCTCCCCATTCACACCTGAGACCTTGTAACACTAACAAGTCTCATTTGTCCATCTTCCCTTTTGTTGCCAGTGGTTTAGACATTAATGGCTGTGTTTTTAGTTATTTTAAGGGCAAAGCAAAATTACACTGTTAGTCAAGCAGTAGATGGTCTACTTTACATTCTATCAGTGTCAAATCTTTCAGTGTTGTCCCATGAGAAGATCTAACAAAATTGCTACAATTTTTAAAATGTGAGGGGTGTACTCACTTTTGTGAGATATTGTATATAAGTATTAAAACTAACCCTTTAGTCAGTGTGGTTTTTCATTTTTTAAATTATTTTTTTAAACTGCTGGTTTTTTCCTCACTTAAACCATATAAGGCAAAATATGTAAATAAAGCTGGGATAAAATATGTTTGTATTTGTATTTTGATACAAAGGCTGGACAACAGAGTGGCTATTTCAAATAAGTATAATGTATGCTTAAACAAGCATTTTATGGGCTAAAACCTTAAAATGGCACTGCAGAATACAGTAAATAATGATTAATACACTAGAGGAGTGTTCATCCCCTACCAACTGGTGAGCTACAGATTATTATCTGATCAGTGTGCTTAGTATATCTTACGTGTCTCCTTGTCTTAACTTCTTGATCAGGATTACAAGCAGTGCAGTTACCTTCATCTTGGACCTCTTCTTCAGTGCGTCATTGTGAATAAAACACTTTCATATGCAAAATAAAGGCTATTTTTTTGTCTTTTTTTGTGAGCAGTGTATATAGAAGATATGGTTACTAGTGTTTGAAATGTGTGGGATTCTATGTGTTCTGTGTAGCAGTCCGTAAAAGGTGTTTGAAAATGTGCAGGCTGGTAAATTAGAGTGTTGATACAGCCTTTGGGAAACTCACAAAGCTAGGACTTTACAGGTAGCCCACCAATTACTTTGGTTTTGAGTTGCTCTGCAGTCTCTGCAGAGAAAATGTAATTTGGTACTGCAGAATGTTCTTCTGATTTTTCAGATATCATCAACATCAACCTGGCAATGACCAAGATCCAGCCCCACCACAATCTCCCACTTGCTCTCATCTTTCCATGCCACAGGCAGGCCCCAGGCTCTGGTCACAGGGCATCTCGGCCCATTTGCCTTCAGGCTTCTGCTGGAGGGGAAGACACTTTATTTGCTCATTATGTAGCATGAACAAATGATGGATTTAATCCCTCTGTAAGGTCATTTAAGCCTGAAGGGACTTAATACAGAGCTGCAGGTTTGTGTAGTGTTTATTCTCCAGGTTAGTAAGTGATGTAGGTGTGGGTGACATTCTGTCCCATTCCTCCCTCTAGTCCATTGCTTTATAGTCCCATAAGTTAGCACTAAGAATTCTGATGTGGGAGACAGTGAGCTATTAGCCATAAATCTCTCCCTGAAGGAGTGGAGGCATTTTTAGAGGGAACCAAACATCCATTCATAGTCTGTATAGCCCATCTCTCCTAGCTCACTGAGTCCACATTCACCCATGTGCACAAACTTGTTCCACACTCACCCACGCTCGCTCACCGCTTCCACACACATTCATTACTTATCGCGTTTACCTGTTCCTCATTTCGTTTTCTCACCAATATTTAAATTCTAAGGCTTTTGTTCTATTCTGTTCAAGCTCAGTCCCTGCCGCTCAGAACACATATTCAGACCTTCACTCTGGTTCCAAATTTACTCTCAGATTCTGCATTCCTTGCCGTTTTAAGTAAACTTTGTTATTTCTGGATAAAAATCTGTACAAAAATGTTCCTCATAAATTCCAAGCCACGCTTGTGCATTTTTAGTTAGAGTATTTATTTGTATTATAGAAAAAACAGCTTCTGTAGACAACCGTGGCAAGTATTTAGTGTGACCTTGCCTTACACTTGTGCAATAGCAGCATCTGGCAGCTTCATCATGATGCCAATTTTACTCTTCTACTGCCCGAACAACATTGATCAGGAATGCTTTTTATTCTGTTTTTCTTTCAATATACTACTTTTTTAGAAGTGGAACAGGGTGAAAAGGCTAAGATATATTAAAACACATTGGTATACAGTCCAAGGACTCTGTGCTACTTAGTGATCTTCTGCTGCTGCTATTGTGATTGCCTTTGTTGTTACTATTGATATTTCTATGTATTTTAATATTTAGTTGCATGGTTGGTGTTTACTCTAAAATTAAGCTGCACTTCTTAACTTCTTAACCAATCACAATGAGTAGACAAATGCCAGCACCTGCTATCGGCAGTCATGTACTCACCTTTCTTCTTTTGCCATCTTAATCAAACAATGATTATGGTAATGGAACAGTGCCTCTGATGATGACTGTAGTAGGCATTGTGTAGCATAGAGTGTGTTGGAATGAGGTTCTGTGAACCTATGGAAATGGAACATGTGTCATTAAATTGTTATGTCATTAAAATGTATTTTTCCATAAATTTCCAACCTTTTTTGACTGATAATCAAGCAAAATATAAACCAAGTGTGATTTTTCCATTAATAAAATAGTTTTTTTGTGGTGGTGATCCCATCAGTTTCTATAAAGGTTTACTTGACCTGAAATAATATGCCATTATGTTGTCTCATACATAAGATTAGTTTATTTGTTGTGTAAAACTGCTGGGTAAATAGCAGAAACAGTTTGTTTATCAGTATTCCACATACTCTACTCTTTTTTTGTATTAAAAAGACGTTTAAAAAATAAAAAAAATGAGTACATATTCATATAAGTAAATGAATGAATCACAATGTATGCAAAAAGAAAAAAAAACACTTTATTGATGAGGTCTCAAATTTTGTCTGGTCATGGTTCTCTGAACCACAGACTCTCATTCTTATCCTTGTTTATTTAAAGTGGTGCTTTACCACTAGTTTTGTGAACGATCTGTGAATCATCAGGATGTGTTAAGTCCTTCCTCTCATACACTGAAGAGAGAAGCAAAAGAAACACTTGGTCTCAGGCCAGTGAGTGTAGACTGTGTGGCAGCCCTCCATTGTGCTGACTGCATTAATAAGTATCCCATCAACATTGCATAATTTAGCTCAGTGTCATACAGACAGAGGAGTCTTGGTGTAGCAGTGACTTTTGCAGGCTTTAATCAGCTTTATGCCTTATTAGAACAGCTGGGCAAAGTGTGTTTTGGCTGCACAGCTCTATCAGTATGTGACAAATTCTACACAAATTTGTTTGAAAACAGGCTCAGAGTTCTCAGTATGACTGATATTGTTTACATCATGTACAGTATAAATTGATATTTATGTTGCATTTTTTTACAGTTCAAATTGCAACATGCCAGTGTCCTATAGGTTGCTGGATAAATCCTCATGCATTGTTTATGAGTTTAATACATCTGTGCCAGATCTCAAGGGTGACTTGTTTGTCATCTGGATGCATTTAACAGTTGGACTGGTACAGATTTGCTTTGCCACTTGGTGAAATAGCTTTGTATCTAATCACATGAAAAGGGTTAACATTTGGACCAGGTAAGGAAACTCTAAAAGGTAACAAAGCACAACAGGATTAGCCATACAACCATCAACTTAGAAATATATCTTAGTAGCGGTCCCTGACCAAAAATATATAATATTGAACATGTCATACACAGTAAATGTACAGACTATTCCACAACCCTCACCAGAAGAAGCAAATGGAAACTGAATACATGATATACAAGCCCAAAAGATCGGACATTATGTAAATTTAAATAATAAAGTATGCAGTGCTGCTTACATTTATTTAATTGCAGACAGCTAAAATATGCCAGTTGGCAGCCCCTTTTCATGCCAAGAGAAGCAATACGTGGCCAGAGGATGTGGTGCACATATCGCTGAGTTGTTAGTGTCCCTTGTATGTCCCTAAGGGTGACCCACTGTCGTATATGATGGTTCCCCATATCAACACACCAGCAGCAGGTGCAGTGTGGCCCTTAACATCAAAGGTAGGATTGAAAAGCTAACCAAATTCCCTTTCCCTAAGCACCTGGAAATGGTAATATATTTACTAATTTATTTATTTTTGGCCTAAATAGAAAGAATGGTTGTTTAATTATTGGATTCATAATATCTGCAGTTAAACAAATTTGAAATAAATATAAGAATTGCTGCATTTTTTTCTATTCATTTGTGTTTACGTCCCAAGTTTTTCTGATTTGGGGTTGTCGCAAATTTGAATCATACAGGAATGGGCTAGCCTATACACAACATTATGTAGTATTTGCAGTAAATACTTTACACAAACGTACAATATGTGTAAAACTGACAACTTTACGAAATATAACCGCTATTTGCAAACATATTGCAATAATTTCTCCCTGGGATCAATAAAGTATCTATCTATCTATCTATCTGTCTATCTGTCTGTCGGTCTGTCTGTCTATCTAGGATGTACATGGGTGGTTCACATTGCCTATTGATTTTTACTTATAAAATAGATTGACTTTTACATTGGTGGGGACATACAATTTTGCAAGATAAAGCTGCCAACTCTTTTCAGTACATATCTTTAGACTAACCATGTTATTTTGTATAGGTGATAAGTGCTTTTCAGTAGTTATTTATATTACACTGACAAAAAGGATGAGGGTTTTCAATTGTTTGGTCTGGAACAAAGATAAAGAGTCTACGCTTTATAAGAGATATTGGATCACTGTACATAGTACCACAATCAAACATTACTTATAGTGGCTAGTTCAGATGTATTGGGATCAAAAGTTATTATGAGAGTATTAGTATAAAACAGAAGATTTAAAAGAAATAAGCATACATTCCAGAAAAAATCAACACACATCTTCCATTCCTCTTGATCGCATAGAATAGAGAGGGAACACATTAGCATGCTATCGTGTGTAGCTGATTCATTTGCATTTGAATAGCAACACAGGAGCCATAATTTCTCAGATATATTATTTTACCCAGGTAGCTTGGTGGATCACTAACTCATAGAGACAGCTGGGAGATTCCACTCAAGGTCAGACGACACTCCATCAACTTTTCAATACAGGGGTATCATTCCTCATCTCATTGAGATTTGGTGTGTGCCGGCTGAGCTACTCCTTACAGTGCAATCATGCTGGTCAGTAACAGTGGAGCAGAAGATCAGGCCTTTTGCTTAAGGCAATTTGGACACAGGACAGCGAGAAATAAGAGGGGGTTGCTGCAACACTCTCCTCCAAGGGCATGGTGAAAGCTAGCTTATAAAAAAAAAAAAAAATAATAATAATAATAATAATATATATATATATATATATATATATATATATGACAGTTTTTTAAAAACAGTTATTGGTTAGTCATAGTATTTTGTGCTTTTATATGAATTGATATTGCAATTTAAATGATGAATAATAAATGGCGACTTTGTGTTAACATGGATTGCTTGAAAGCCTGCAATGTCTAGAACAAATGTTAAGAGTTTAAATGCTTAAATGTGCTACTGCAAAAAGACTGGATTCACTCTCCAAATTCTTATGTCAACATGTCAGACTGGATTATTTATACAATAATAAATCTTATTACTATTGTTATACTGCTTACCACTAGATCCACTAGATGGAGATATAATGATGCTGTAAAATCACATGCTCAAACGACTTTTTTTCACCTTAAAACAGGGTAAAATTAATATACATCGTGTATTAGCGTGCACTGACTGAATGTCATTTTGTTTCTCCCAAGCAAATCAAGCTGTTTAAGCCTCATAAAAACCATCCTCTTGTTCACAATAGAAACATCCTGTTTCTGTTCACATCATGGTATCAGGTCTCCTGTTCCACCTTAAACATACAATATATGTGGTAAGAGCCAATTTTGTTGTGTGTAATCTAGGCTTGTCAATTTGGCTAAAATCTGTTCAAAATGTGACACATAGGAACTGTTTGTTTTAATAGTAATAATAAAAATAATTATTATAACAATAGCAACAACAACATCAACAACAATACTACTACTAATAATTACTATTATTATTATTATTATTATTATTATTATTATTGTTGTTGTTGTTGTTGTTGTTTTTTGAATATGGACTTACAATTTAGGAAAAGCTAATCAGCTGTTCACAGAAACCAGACATAATCTGGATAGTGTGTGTTCCAAGTTTTGAAAGCTCTCTTTATTCATCTTCATTATAAGGTTAATCTTTTCCATGTGAATACTGCTTGTCACTATTTATAACTGTAAACCTGGACCACCTGTGTTGTAGCTGGGGTGAAGAAAGCCAAACAGATAATTCTGCTACAGAATCAAAATAAAAATCTGACTAAAAATAAAAAATAAAAAAAATAAAAAAGGCTTTTGAAAAAAATTGTCAGGATGAATTGAATTGCATGCTAAATAATAAATACATTTTTCTCATAGGCCACTCTACTGTTCTTGTCAGGACATCAGGCCAGTTATTCTCCCCTATTTCCAAAATTTCCTTATAGGCCAGGTCAGGCGAAAACAGGAGTAGTGAACCGCTTGCACAATCATTCCACAGATGATTTGGCATTCGAATGGGAATTTTCTACATTTGAAACTAAATCGAATGTTTGAATTATTATTTTATTTTGACAACTCAAGTGTAATAATTTATGCTCTTATTGGGGAAGCCTGGGTACAGTTGCAACAAGAGGACAGTTGTGACCCAGCAAATATGTTTTTTTTTTTTACTTGATTTTAAACAACCATGTGTGATGTTCTCTATGAAAATGGAGTTTCAGCTCTGTTATAAGCAAATTAGAAAAATGGTTTTGAGCAGACACTGATGCACTTTCACCTCCTTCACCTTGGATATATTTTGTTCCTAATTTCTAAGTCTTGAAATCTACTACTGTAAATAAAAGTATTTATATCACATTTAGTAGAAACACTTATCCAAAGTGTCGCACATGTCCAAAAGAAGCAGGCCTCTCATTAGAGAAGAATCTAATCCACCGAAATATACATTTGTTATAATGAAATATCCAACAGTATGCCCCCTTGAACTTGAATGGTGGAATGAAGATTGGGTCTCTGAGACTGCATGTGCATCATGTCAGAGTGAGGAGTATCATTGCATGACATTTGGTCTCTTTTTATGCTTTCAGCTGTGTTAGGACACTAACCAGTCACTTAATCAAATTCAGCTTCATGGATGTCAAGGGCCTACTTGGTACAGTGAAGGCAGGAACCAATATTAGAGGGGGTGCCAGATGTACATACACACACTCCCACATACTCACTTACACTGGTACACTGACCTAACACACCTCTTTGGAATGTGGGAGAAATCTCATGCAGAACTCGAATTCAAGTACCAGGCATATTATTTTAAGTTATTCGAAAGTGCATTCTTATGATGACTGGGACCAAATCATTGTACTCCATATTCAGATATTTTTTGTTTCATAAACTTCAAATTGGCTTGTGTATTTTGCTTTTGAGTGCAAGTTTCCCTATGTCTATTTGGACAGCTAGGCAAAACTAGAATAACAGACATGTAAAACATGCTGCCATACAGATTCTTATTATGAGATGAAGATAAACTTATTTGGATCAGATGCAAGCATTTGTTGCCACAACCAGTTGAGGAGAACAATGTGTGAGAAGACAAATGTGTCTTGCCTACAGTCAAGCATGGTAGTGGGAATGTCATGGTTTGGGGCTGCATGAGTGCTGCTGGCTGTGGGAAGCTACAGTTCATTGAGGGAACCATGAACGCTAACAAGTACTGTTACATACTGAAACAGAGCATGATTTCCTGCAGGGCAGTATTCCAACATGTATTCCCCACACACACCTCCCAGATGACCGCTGCATTGCTGATTAAATTGAGGGTAAAGGTCAAACACGTCTCCGGACCTAAACCGTATTGAGTATATGTGGGGCATTCTTAAATCGAAGGTGGAGGAGAGCAAGGTATCTAACATCCTCCAGCTCTTTTATGTTAACATGGGGAAGTGGAAAAGAATTCCGGAGGCAACCTGTTACGGTAGGGCATCCCGGAGATTTCGCAAGACCATTCCTGGTCTCGCTAAATCCCCAGGATCCCTATCAGATGTTTAATCCGGAGCCCGTGATGCAGAATCCACAGACAGACAACATAATACGGGGAAAACCAAGGAGCATTAAATTTTTAACACAAAACACATATATCAGGCATTCAAACAATAAGTGTAAATAGTCCACGCACGAGACCGGGTGGGGCTACGAGCCCAGAGTCCAGAGTCCCGTGGTGGGACCGAGGGGTCCTCCATTGTGGAGCAGGGGTGCGCGAACAGCCTGGGCGCTGCGGGTCCACGACATTGTAGTCCGGAGCGGCAGGGTCCCAGGGGTCCGCGACCAGGCTGCAGTGAGGAGGGTCCGACGGCCAGTGAAGAGGGGGTCGCGATACCGCCGTGGTGGCTCCGCGCCAGGTGGCCCGACGAGGCTACGTGCCCGGACCTGGCAACAGCGCCTATTAGAGCCAGGAGGGCTCCGCGCCAGAGGGTCCATACGGGCTACGAGCCCAGGCCAGCAACAGCGCCTGTTGAAGCCGAGGCACCGCGACCACGCCCACAAAACACAAATAAAAAGGAAAACTGAAAACGCCTGGAACAAAAGAAAAGCAAAAGGACAAAAACGGGGAGAAAACGAAAGAAGGGTTTGGAGCCGCGGATCCTATGGCGGCGGACGGGCGCAGATCCGAGGGGCTGCCCGTTACGGCCAATACCCGGCCGCGGACCCAAGATGCGGGCTCAGCCCCGTCCAGCCTCGTGTCCCAGGCGCCAACAGCTGCCAGGGAACATGAGCGGAGAAAGTCCCCAAAAGGTCTTTAGGGACTTTTGTAAAATGAAATATAAAATAAGGAGTGCGCACAAACACAGGGAACACTAAAAACGTAACGCGACAAAGACAGGGTATAACGCACAATGAGCCGGCGAACACGAACGTGTCCGCACGGCTCATATAACGAGTCTAATTAACTTAAAATACAAAACAGGTGCGTAAATAAACGAAACAAACCAATAGGGCGCTGCGGTGAACCAAAAACAAGCGCCATGATGACGAGGGGAAAAACCAGAAACACACACACTAAGGAATCGGGATAAAATAACACACCGCGGCGAACAACGCAAAACGGGGCTCGCAGACGCGATCCCTAACAGAAATAGCATTAATTGCGTACTAAATTAACTATTGATGTCCTCATACAATGAATGAGTCTGTTTTCTTGTTCTGTTAGATTTAACTGCAGCATTTGACACACATAGGTCATAGTTTATAAGTATTTAAATACTTCAGGAAAATGTTTTTTGCTTCCTTGTGTCACAAGAAAATGGATTGTAAAGTTAGATTATCCTGCATATTTCCTCTCTAACACTGTGGTTAGTTACAGCCTGTTGTTCTGAGAGTATTTAGAAATTTCTTTCTGAGCATGTAGTTGACTGGCCTTTCCCTCTAATTTGGATTCCGGTTTTGTGGATTTTTTTATGGTTGGTAGTCTCAGAGTGTTTCTCTTGTTCTGTGTGTCGTTTAGTTAGGGCTATGGTTGCTTATTTTTTTTAAAGATTTCTGGTGGAGGTTTTTAGGTTATTATTCCGTGTTCCATGTTCAGTGTTTAGGTTCGCATTTGGCTGTCATATTTGTGTGGTTTGTTATTGTGTTTACTTGGCATTGTTTGGTCAGTGTTAGCATCTGCACTGTCTATTGGAAACACTAGTGGAAAACACACTTGCATTTATGGCTCTCTCCCTCGCCTATTTTGCACTGGCAAAATAAAACCTTGGTTTAGATTCTACCTGACCAACTATTATCAATTTTTGCCAATTGTCAATAGTGAGATACAGTGTCTCAGTGTCAGTGTTAAGTCCACTATTATTTCAAATGTACATGATCCTGCTAGGCTCAATTATTTTTAAACATTTGGACAAGGACATGGTTGCCTAGAAGCGTAATGGATTATGGACCAGACTTCAAATCCTACCTATGTCAAGCTGCCACTGTTGGGTTCTTGAGCAAGGCCCTTAATCCACAATTGCTTGTATTGTATAAAACTTAGGTGTCATATTTATTTCAGAGCATTCATCCGATGCAAACATACAGTGCATCCAGAAAGTATTCACAGCGCTTCACTTTTTCCACATTTTGTTTTGTTACAGCCTTATTCCAAATTGTATTAAATTAAACTTTTTCCTCAAAATTCTACACAAAATACCCCATTATGACCATGTGAAAAAAGTTTTCTTGAGAGTTTTGAAATTTATTAAAATTAAAAAACAAAGAAATCATATTTACATAAGTATTCACAGCCTTTGCTTAATACTTTGTAAAACCACCTTTGGCAGCAACTACAGCC